>CAUYON010114897.1:0-14838 GCA_963573935.1 Arctocebus calabarensis | reverse complement strand
TGGCACTACTGTGAAAGGAGTAGAGTCCCAAGAACGTAGTAAGTTTAGCAAGCAGACAGCCATCAGAATGGAAGAAAATATTTGCAAGTTATGCCTCTGACAAAGGCTTAATAACCAGAATCCACAGAGAACTCAAATGTATTAGCAAGAAAAGAACAAGTAATCCCATCTCAGGTGGGCAAAGGACTTGAAGAGAAACTTCTCTAAAGAAGACAGGTGCACGGCCTACAGACACATGAAAAAATGCTCACCATTCTTAATCATCAGAGAAATGTGAATCAAAACTACTTTGAGAGATTACCTAACTCCAGTAAGATTAGCCTGCATGACAAAATCCCAAAGCCAGAGATGTTGGCGTGGGTATGGAGAAAAGGGAACACTTCTACACTGCTGGTGGGAATGCACACTTGCATTTTGGAAGGATGTTTGGAGAGTACTTAGACATCTAAAAATAGACCTGCCATTTGATCCTATAATTCCTTTACTACATAAATACCCAGAAGACCGAAAATCACATTATAACAAAGACATCTCTACCAATTCATAATTGCTAAGTCATGGAAGAAGCCCAAGTGCCCATCGACCCATGAATGAATTAATAAATTGTGGTACATATATACCATGGAATACTATTCAGCCATAAAGAAAGATGGAGACTTTACTTCTTTCCTATTTACATGGATGGAGCTGGAACATATTCTTCTTAGCAAAGTATCTCAAGAATGGAAGAAAAAGTATCCAATGTACTCAGCCCTAATATGAAGCTAATTTAAAGGTTTCATATTAAGGCTATAACCCAACTATAGCACAAGAATATGGGGAAAAGGGCAAGGGAGGGGAGGTTGGGGTGGAGGGAGGGTAATTGGTGGGGCCACACCTATGGTTCATCTTAGAAGGTTACAGGTGAAACTTACTAAATGCAGAATACAAATGTCTTCATACAATAACAAAGAAAATTCCCTGAAGGCTATGTTAAACAGTTTGATGAAAACATTTCTGATTGTATATGAAACCAGAAGATTGTACCCCTTGATTGCACTAATGTATGCAGCTATGATTTAATAATAAAAATAAATAAATTAAAAAAAATTAATCTTGGGCAACCTTCCCTGAGAAGATAAACCTCAAAGCAGTGGTTATTAATTGCAGGATACCTTCACTTTAGTGGGACATTCAGCAAAATCAGAAGAAACATTTGGTTAACACAAGTAAGGAGGTGCTACTGGGGAGCATAAACCAGTGCTATGTGTTAGCAGCATAAACTGGTATAATGCACTGAATAGCCCATACAACAAAGAAGTATCCAGACAAAAATATCAATGGTGCCGTGGTTGACAAAACTTGAGATAAGCTCAAAGAAGAGTTTGCAGGGAACCAGAGGCCTTCTCTCTGGTCAATACAAAAAAAGAAGGAAGATGGATAACGTTGACTACATTTACTCAGTTTCTGCTTCAAACTTAATCAGTTTAATAATTCACTTACCTTGTCCTGGTGAGGAATGTGGGAAAGAGATAAGAGGGCCAAGCCATCTTATACTAATTACTGTCCTTCCACAAAAAAAAAAAAAAAAATGTCGTGTGAGAGGAAAAAAAAAGTTTCTACATTCCAACACTGATTTACATAATACAAGTTGTTTTGTGTGGTATAAAAACATGATGATATTATATAAGGGAGACTGACTTTATGTCATAAATTTGTTTAATTCATTCACAGAAGTATAAGAATTTTTTTAGCTTTCTTTATTTCTTTATTTTTTATTTCAAAATTAAGGGATTATACATGTTTTAGTTATATGGATATGTTTTATAATGCTTAAGTCAGGGTGTTTACTGTGCCCATAATCTGAGTAGTGTTCTTTGTGCCCAGTAGGTAGCGTTTTACTCCTCTTTTCTTCTACCTTTCTCCCTCTTCTTAGTTTCCTATGACCTTTGCATAGTGTCATGCCCATTTGTGTCCACAGATTATCTCCCAATTATTAGAGACTACATATGGTATTTATTATTCCTGTTATACCACACTTAGGATAATGGTTTACAGTTCCATCTAACTTGCTGCAAAAGACATTATTTCATTCCTTTATGTAGTTGAGTAGTACTCCACTGTGGAAGGTTGTGTGTATGTGTGTATGTGTGCATAGTATACGGTCTACACTACGTGAGTGTATATTGCATATATCACATTTTCTAATCCACTATTAAATTAATGGGCACTTAGACTGATTCCATATCTTTGCTATTCTGCATTATGCCACAATAAACATTAGAGTTAAGGCATCATTTTTACAAAATAACCTTTCTTTCTTTGGATAGATACCCAGATACCTGGTAGTGAGATTGCTGATTCAAACAGTAATTGTACATCTATTTCTTTGTGGAATCTCCACACTGTTTTTCATAGAGGTTATAGTAATTTGCAGAAGTATAATAAACTTTTTATTTGATTTAAGTCTCTCACACAGAAAGAACTAACCAATTTCAATGGGCTACTGTGCCTATACTATCTTTTTAAGCTCTACTTGAATACACACATACACTTTTTCTAAGAGGAAAAAAGGCAAAACTAATATAGTTTGCAGAGAATTTATTTGCTTTATTGATTGGACAATTAAAATGGGGTTTGACTAGTTACTATAATGTCCTAGAGGCTCTTAATTATCCCTACTGCTAAATTTAAACAGGGAAGAAAGGCAGAAAAGGATGGAAGACATAATTATTTAAATCACCACAAAAGTAAGGCTTAGGTTGCTAAAGAAAAACTAAAGATTAATTGAAAAATATCCACTAAATTTAAGTCATGCTTCTCTTATTTGACTCTACTTCCTAGTATTATATTATGAAACAAATCAGTTTTCCCTTTTGTATCTTCTTCTCTTTGAGTCTAAAGAGAAGATAATGCTAAAGAAGTATTAGTCCACTATCAGACCCAGGCAAGTTTCCACTTTCTAAAATAATCTAAGGGATCAACTGGACCTATTAAACTTTCAAGTAGGAATTGGAACTCCTTGATACTACCAGGCACTTCACACAAAAAACCTATTCTTTAATAAGAAAAACAGATTATTTCTCCATGTGAAAGCCATAATAAAGAAAAAAGGCAACTCCTAACGGAGAGAAAATTTCTACCAATAACTTAATAATACTCTATTTTTCAAATATATATCAGGAATCAGATACCATCTAAAAACATCACATTAAATTCATTACCTCATGCATGTTACCCTTACATTACATGTTACCCTTACATTATACGTGTGAAGATGGTTCAAACACTGTCTGAATTTTATGGACAAAGAACTGTGTCTAATATTAAACTCATTATTGTGTAGGGGACTAATTGCACACAAAAGTTTATCTGACTTCGGACCTTATTATCTTAAACTACTATATGAAAATGACTTCTGATTAAAAACAATCATAATAATTATTATTTCTTGGATTTACTGGTTCCTAAATGTAACCAGTAAATCATAGCAGTATTTAAGTCTTTGAGGAAGCTTCCTTGCCTATCTCATAAGCCTTAACTACATCTAAATATTATTCTTCACGTGCTTTTCTAATATGCATATGTTACATTTTATGTTTTATGAAAGAGTCTGGATGTCTCCCAGAGTACCTACTTGCATAATAGAAAGGAAGTGAAAGGTAACTGATTAAGAGATAGGAAAGAAAAGGAAAAATCAATTTTAAGAGAAAGATGAGTTCATTTTAGAAATGTTGACGTTGATGTGCATTGTGCAAATTGTCTTTGAGGATTTAAGAGCTGTTCCCTTCCTATGAGAACAGTAACCTATTTCTAAAACTGAAACTCAATTTTATATAGTTTTAGAGGAGTTATCCCTTCTTTACTCTTAGCAAAAGTGTAGATACATGAGTGAAGTCTCATCAACCAGAGTACAACATCTCTCTGGCCACAGTGATGTGTTTGGGGATCGTGTATAATACAACAGGGCCAGTATAAGTGCTCCCCATAATTTTTGTTGGTATTGTCTGAAAAGAGTGAATGATGTGAGGAATAGCTATGATGTAACTCTCAAGTTGTCATTTTTGTTTTGCTTAGTTTCTGCCATCATCTTGTGAGTGGCTCCGTGTCCTTACACTTTCATAGACAAAGATTTCAGAAAAGAGATTTACTCATCATTTGGAGTAAGACCTGCACTAAGATATGCACAGTGGTAGATTTGTCAGTTGAAAGTAAATACATTCCCTTTTACAAAGAAAAAGCTAATTTGAATTATATGCCTGCTGCTTGCAATTAAAAGAATAGCAAAGCGTAAGATGACAATAGAGCATAAAAGTAACATTAGTGTCTCAACTCTCTGAATGCAAGTGAAGAGGGTGTTATACACCACATTGCCTTTTAAACTATTGATCTGCTGCCACCTCACTCTGACACTGTCTTCCACTTCCTCCTAAGTTATCACCACTTGTGTGAAGTATTGCCATATCTCTTTGCATCTTTTCCAAATGATCAATACAATCTCTGCGCTTTCTTTGTTGATGATGACTTCAACACCTGGCTTACTTGTTTTCACTCTTTGTGCTTCACCATTTATAGCTTTTTAAATAATGATCAACGATTCGTTGGAAACCTTAGTCAATTCACCTTTATCACCCACTTTTGTCCTTTCTCATTGACTGACTTTTGCCTTTACTTCATTCCTATTCCTTTTTAAAATTACCACATTCATTTTGGTCATCCCGTTGCATAATTGAAAAACAAAATATAGGCTCGGTGCCCATAGCTCAATGGTTATGGCACCAGCCACATGCGCTGGGGCTGGTGGGTTCGAACCTGGCCCAGGCTGGTTAAACAACAATGACAACAACAACAATAAATAACCGGACATGGTGACGGGCACCTATAGTCCCAGCTACTTGGGAGGCTGAGATGAGAGACTTGCTTAAGTCTGAGAGATTGAGGTTGCTGTGAACTGTGACAGCACAGTACTCTATTGAGGGTGACAAAGTGAGACTTTATCTCAAAAAAAAAAAGAAAAGAAAAACAAAAACATAAAGAGTACTTTCATTTTATAATGACTTCTGAGTAGGATATTATCCTTTGTCTCTTTCACTCCTTACTATGAATTTTCTTTTTCAACCCCCTTCCTATTCCACTTGATTTCTTCAACTTCAAATTTCTATTCAAATAATGTAATAGTATTATAATGGTTAAATAAATAGACAAATAAATGGGAAAATTATACCAAAAACATTACATCTCAGACACTATACTATGCATCAGGTACAAAAAAAAAGAACACATGAAAACAATGGGCATATAAACAAATGTATGTGTGAATATATCAATAAAAGATACTTCAGGGTCATTCCAGACATTACAAGTATCAAAAAGAGGATCACTTAACAGAAACTGAGGATTAATTCAATGGAGAAAAGACTTCTTATCATTAAGAAGTTGAAGGAGAAAGGTTTTGTAATTCCCAAGATTTATACATTTCATTCTTGTCTTCTTGGAATGAATTGTTCTAATCGTAAAATACAATAAAAAATCCAATTAAGTCACGCTCTATAATCAATTACTGTTTAATTGACTTAATAGTTCCTCACTGATTACCTACTAAGTGTCAGACATTGTATTAGCCTGGGAATATAGAAATAATGAATCTGCTTTTGTATTCCAATATTTCCTATTTCAGTTTGTCAGAAAAACTTTTTGGTACAATATGATATATACCGCATAAATATATACAACTATTATGTACCCATAATAAATAAACATTAAAAAGTGTCCCATTATATGGAAATAACACAGAGGGCCATCCAAGTAGCCTGAGAAATTTTTCAGGCTACTCATTTGATGAAAATTTAACTTGAGTCTAGAGGTATGAATAAGATTAAGCAAGCTAGAGAAAAGCATTCTAAGTTTAAGAACAATAAAAAAACCCCCATTTTATAGCTTATGTAGTTTCGCTTAATGGAAGAAGACAATTTATAGAATACTGTATTTTGTGGTATTTAATGCACACTTTTTTGCCCAAATTTTTGAAGGAAAAAATAAGTATGCACATTATACATGAGTAGTCCTAATTCTGTATCTGTATAAATGTCTTAATTATTTTATGTATGATTATGCATTAAAAGTGTAACTCTAGAATGCAGTAAGGATATATATGTGCAAAATAATACCCTGGGATGTGGTACTTGGTTTTGTTGAACTTATGATGAACTTACAACAAAAAGTCTTTTCAGCCAACAAAGAGCAACGTATTTCTTTTTAAATATTGCTGTTATTATTATTATTAATGTGTTCTTAATTATTACATTTTATTTCAGAATATAATAGGGATACACACATTTTGATTACATAGTTTGTTCTGTACATTTCAGGTCTAAGTGATGGGTGTGCCCTTTACCCAGAATGTGTGCTTCATACCCTTTGCCCCCACCACCTACTTGATTGCCTTTGAGTTTTACTTCCTTAAGTACACATAAGTGTTGATCGCTAGTACCAGTTTAGTATTAAGTACATGTGGTATATATTTTTACCATTGTGTCAATATTCAACTGGAAGAATGGTCTCCCTGTCCTTCCAGGTTGTTACAAAAGATATTATATCACAAGTTATTTATTTATTTATTTTTTGTCTGAGTAGCACTCTGTGGTCTATCAATCAGATTCACATATTTATCTTCATACATTTCAGGTGGGAATGAGCAACCTAGTTAATATTAAAAAAAAAAAAATCATAGGCCTGTGGCTCAGTGGGTAGGGCCTGGCCTGGCCAAACTGCAACAAAAAATACAGCCCACAATGTGGCAGTGCCTGGTAGTCCCAGCTCCTCAAGAGGCTGAGGCAAGAGAATCGCCTAAGCCCAGGAGTTGGAGGTTGCTGTGAGATGTGACGCCATGCACTCTACCTAGGGTGATAAAGTGGGACTCTACCTCTAAAAAAAAAAAAAATAGGAAAATCCTGCGGAAAATGTTAAAAAAATTTTTGTACACTGCAGGCTTTAAGTTAACTGTTATTAAATATGCTAAAATCCATAAAGATTCATAAAGATTTTTCCTGAAAGTTTGAGCCAAAATGTGGGTGTACATTATTTCTGGGAACACATTATACGGAGCAAAATATGATATGGGTCTGTAGATGTGAGTAGGGGAAAATCTTTAAGTATAGGGGTCAGGAGAATGTTAGAATTTTGCCAAGAAAGCAAAAGGAAGGATTTGAATTTGAAAAGCAGGATGGAATTTGTTTTTAGGGAAAATACTTTGGCAAATTGGAGAATATATAAGAAGACTGAAAGAGTTGGGAGTGGGTTAAACTTCCTAATCATGAATATTTCTACCCAGCTGTTCCCCAGGGGGCAGAGTTTTTACACTTGCTACCATAGTGCTCAGTGTTCACCTCCCCCATTGAACTTACTCTAAAGTGTCACACTTCTCTGCTTATATTAGTAAGTCAATAAAATCTAGCACGCATCTTGGTGTGTACTAGACTACTGGACTCAATGAATATGTTTTAGAGTCAGTGAGTGAATGAGGTGACAGTTGTGTCAATTTGTGAGAGCGCTGTGAAGATTCCTAGCCATGATTACAAGGTTTATGTATAGGAAGTCCCCACATTACAAACATCGAACTCATGTACAACTTGCACTTGCAAACGAAGGCTATTAGACTAAGTTCCTGAGTTATAAACTTCCAATTGCTATACAGTACAACTCACACTTACAAATGCAGGCTATTACAGTAGGTAAAGGGAAATGTTCCAACTTACATACAAATTCAACTTAATAAAAAGTCAACAAAACCTATCTTGTTCATAACCCCAGGGACTGCTTGTATTTGCCTTTCACATTATGCTAAATTTTACTGAAATTGAATTATTTTATTTATAGAAATGCTTAATATACTTCTGGAAAACTTTCATATAATAGCATCACACTGAGTTCTCTGTGGAGCAAAACCAGCTGAAGAAGATAGAAGATAAAAGTTCTTGTAGAAGATAGAAACTCTAAAGAAATGTTGCTTAGTCATTCATTTTTCTGCATTAACTATGTATTTAATCAGATATCAGAGTGACTATTTGTTGCAAGGAGGCAAGTAAATACTGGATGAATGCCATTTATTTAGTAAGAATGGATTAAAATGTTAAGTTATACTACTTAAAGAGGTCAAAGATTTATTAGCTTGTATTTGAGAAAAAAGACAAATAAATATGCCTTTATGTAACGTCATTTTAAAAGATATAAAATATAGATATGCTTTTTTGTTTTTAAACATCTTTAGTTTTTGTTACTATAGTTTAATAAAAACCTTTTTGATAATTTATTCAATCCATCATAGTTAATTTAAATAGCACATAAAATTTTAGACAGATGTTATTTTATAAATATCTAGAGTATGAATATCAAAATTACGCATACAAGTATAGAAATGATTTATTTTTATTTTAAGCAATTATCACATTTCTAGAATGTATTACAGATAATTTTCAACTATCAGAGTGCAGCAGTATGGATTATCCAAACTATGAATAATCCAGAAGGCATTTGTGTCCAATTTGGGGATGTATTTTTTTGGCAACAGAAGCACATTATTGAGTGTTTCTTAGGCAAAAACTCAAATTAGGTTACATTTCCTGTGTATATGGGAAGTGATTTGCCAGTTGAGCTGTAAAGTCAGTTGGTGAGAAATATATGGGATTTGGGAGAAAGAAAAAATGATTCCACTTGTAATATATATGCTATAATAACTTTATTAGCTCATATTATTAGAAATATTCTTATTTCCTTGATTTGGACCAAGATTTTCCTTTCATAACTCCTATGAATAATTTACTTTTGTCCACATTATTTTTGTTTGGACTAAGACTACTTAAAGTGACCAATGGTAGCAGTTGCTGGAGCACATCATATATTTTGGAGGATTAAATAACAACTTTGCATTTTATGTGGAAAAACTAAATGAATGCCTCTAACCAAAAAAGTTCAATTATAAATAAACAGTACATTATTCTCAAATATGCTAATAATAATAATCTTTCAGTGAAGTCAAATTCATTTACTAATATTTGTTATTTTTGAAGGGTAATATTAAGGGCAGAATATGATGTAATTGATAGTACAGAGTACTAGGAAGCTTACATTCCTGAGATAAGATTCTTTGTCTAAATGAAATAAAGAATCAAACAAAATAACTTCGGTGGAAATCATACTGGATATTATAAATATGTCTTTGCTTGTTTATTTCCACTTTGGTATCAATTATTTATTTTATGACAAGATGTACACCCATCTGTTAGAACAGAAGAAGGAGTTAGAGTGAAGATAGGGGCAGATAGTTACAAGACGGCTGTCTCTGCAGAGGAAGCTGAGGATTTGATGTTAGGGTTTTTGAAAGGAAGTATGACTGATGACCCTGTCATTCCTAATTAGCTCTGAAAATAGTTCTTTCCAATGAATGAGGCATAACACTAGAGAATAGAAATGGATTTCGGGATATTGATTCAAGGTGTGGCACTCCAAACTCCTTTAGGACGATGATTATATTTAACTAAAGGTCAAGAAAGGTCACCAGAGGGCATTTTGGTCCATCTATATACGGGACGAAGAATTCATTCAGTAGACTCCATAATACCAGGGGAGATACTCTCCCAAGAAGATGGATCTGACCATGGTTGGGAAGGTTGATAGGATTTTGGGTAAGTGGGATGGTGCTTCAGACTTTTAATGAAACTAAAAACAATGAGAACTGAAAGACGCAAAAAGAGGAAACTCAAACATGTGTTTTACTCTGTAGACTGCCTTAGTAGCTAGGGTGGATCAATCCTTGAGGAGTAGATCCCAAATGTGGTTGTCAGCAAGCTGAAGTGGGTCCCACTAGAAGAGTGAGAGTGTGAGAGCAGTTCTGGGTTACTATTAGGGATACCAGCATTTCCGTAGGGAATATCAAATAGAAACTTTCAACATTAAGTGGAGGAAATTTTTGAAATGTTAGTCTTCGTACAGGTATCCAAGTAGATACTCTTCATAGAAGCAACCATGATAAGATGTGAGACTATTTCTAGTTCATTAAAAATGAGGCTTTTTGAACTATACATGAGGAAGGCATGCTGATATTCTCTAGTAGAGTGAGAATGGGGTCAGATGGATACAAGAAGGCTGTCTCTGCAGAGGAAGCTAGGATTTCACATTAGGTTTGGAGAAGGGAGTATGGCTGTGTCATTTCCAATTAGCTCTGAAAATAGTAGTTTCCAATGGATGGGGCATAACAGCAGGGAACAGAAATGCTTCTTGCGATGTTACACCAGCTCTGTCTATGCCTAATGATGTGTTTTGAGAACAGGTTGCTTGTTATACAAAATATGCCTTCACTATTACCTAATTTGAACCTGTAAATGAAGTGGGCAGTAGGACACTGGTTTATCTTAGTTTTCCTGTTTCCAAATTCACATCTCTCTTTTAGACAACTCATACATGTGAACTCACCAGGACAGTTACCAATGTATTGCCAGTGATCAATAATCAATTAAAAAATCTATTTCTTCCCCCTTTTCTTTTGTAAAATTCCTTCCTTACCCCCTTTCTCCTTTTATTACCATATCATTATTGACACTGTTGTCAAATCCTTATCCCTTTTATCTTGAGTCAAGCTCCAGTACAGAGAATAGAAACCCCTCTACTTATTTCATGCAGAAATGAATTTAACAGGGAGAACTATTCTCTATGGAGAATATCATGCCATCATTCTACTTATGAGTTAAGTCCTTTCATATGACTTTGATCTAAAGTACAAGAAGAAACTTTTACTATCATTGCCACAAGATTGGCCAAGTGTGTGATTTCCAGCGACCAGAAAGATAGAAAAAAGACATCGGATTAGTGAGTGTGGTCCTCAATGTTTTCTTATATCTCATCACCTTGCTTAAAGAGGAAACAGCAGCAGGAGACATCTTCAGCTTCTCTCTGCCTTCCCAAATTTATATGTGTCTAGCTAATTGGAAAATTTTCCTCACATCCAGACCCTGTTTGCAAGAGAGCTGGGAATGGTAGTCTTCAGCTTTTTAATTACTCTAAATTGAATGAAGCTATATTAGAGTTTAGAAGAGTCAAATAAAATGTCTAAGACTAGCTGTTATACTGATTTTTGTTGACTAATCAACTGTCTTGTTTTGTTTTTTTCATTTATATTACTCCTGGATTTTTGTAAATCTACATATTATATTTTCTTGACCTCACTCCTGACCCTAGTGAATCTCATGTCTGTCCTTTTGTGTTTCTTCATTAGCCAAGTTTGTATTTTCACAATGTATTTATTTTTTTTATCTGACATATGTGCTATATCATTAAAACAACTCTTGGAACATTTTTTCTGCAACTTATAAGAAATATTCTATGGTGTTAAAAATCAGAATTTATGCATACACACAATGTACTTATTTACTATGAACCTACAGGTAACTATTAAACGAGTGCTACTTCTATAATAGAACCATAAATCTAATCAAAATATGCAATTAAGTGATTAATATGATCTAACTGTAAAGATGTATAACTAAATTTTAATTCTTTTCTTAAACTTCTTTTTTTTAATTAAGAAATAAGACATTGATAACTCAGGCAAAAATTTCTCTCATATGTCTAATATCATGGACTTTGAATTTCAGTTGTCTTAATTTTAGACAAACTGAAAGGCAAAATATGGCTTGAAACAGATGCTAAAACATCAGCAGTCAGGAACCATTTATATTACAAAAAAAGGACAGTTCATTCTCCCAGTCATTTTTATCAAAATCATATTTCCCTGTATGCCTGTATATAAATATTTATAGTTTGATTTCACCCTACCTTACTGGAAAGTGTTAAATTTGATTTCTAAAGAAGAAATAAGATCATGTCCATCCTAATTATAATTTTAACACTTTTCCTTAATCTTTTAAACTATAAATGAGATTATTCTTCTGTATTATTATTTCACTAACTTTAATATCTCTATGGACTGTCACAACAGTTTTACCATTTGTTATCTCCACACATAAAACAAAATGGGTTTATAGAACTAGCATTTAAAGATAATCTAATAACATGTCTGCTTCACTTTTGGATGCGTATTTTTGTTCTACTTGAACTATGTCCTGTTCTCGGAGTCTGTGAAGCTGCGCTGTCCCTTAGCTCAGAATGCTGGACCCAAGAGTCTGATGTTGTATTTACTGCATGAACAACAACTTAATTAAGTGTTGCTTTGGAAACATCACCAGAGCTTTGTTTCTAGTATTGCACTCAGGCATGTATCACATTGTTTTGACACATGCAGTGGGAGATTTGCTTTGTAGTTAGTCATGTCTTTGGAACACTACTAGTAAAGGCAGAAGAAAAACATCATTCTATTGGTAGAGCTGGGAAAATGCTCTCAGATCAAAAAAAAGAATAATTATAAAAGACAGGGTCAAGAGCAAAATTTTCTTCTCAGAACATTTTCAACAAAACTAAAGTTCATCTTTTGACATTTAATGGTTTAAATGCAAGTGTTTTCTTCCAGTTTCATGGGGATTAAAATAAAAGGATTAATAAAAGGCTTATTTTTATGTTTCCATACTTGTCTTCCTAAATGCCATATTTTTATATCTAAATAAACTTGATGTTTTACTTTTAGGTGTTACCTACCATGATAAAGCAGTCTCATAAACAGTCCTTTTGTTGAAAACTATGAAGGATTCGGAAAAAAAGAAGATATATATATATACGTATATATATATCATCATTTATACTTTAAAAGATGATATATATATACTTTCAAAATATATGTGTGTGAGATATATATATATAAAATCATCATTTATACTTTAAAAGATTACATATATATATATATATATATATATCACATATATTTGAAAACTCCTGCAAAGAGGTAAATATATTTTCATTTCCTGTTATGTTCAGAAAGTGCACCTAAAACTATGGAATTACCACATGTGGCCATGTATAATGTGGACATGTTTTTAGCCCAAACTTTCTGGAAAATGCCTCTCTAGAAATTGGCCGGCTCTTGGCCGAGATAGAGAACTATCTGGTGAGGGGTAATGCTCCCGTGGTAAACAGGCAGAAAGCACCACTTTGTTCTGCCTTTCCTTCTCTCCCTGGTCCCCTTTCATCTCCACCCTGCCATTCCCGGATGGCCCAGTGCATGGAGGGAGTTGGGTGAGAGCTTCTGAGCCTGCTCCTCGGGCAGCCAGGTGGGCCCTGAAGAGGTTCCAGTCCCCTCCACACAGCTGGGCATTAGGTCTTTGCCCTTGACCCACATAGCCTCTCCAGCCCAACACGTGCCCCTCACCTGATCATGGCACTTCCACTGGATTCCACATTCTTTCAGACTAGCACCCATGTGCCTGGAGGGCCCAAGTGAGAGGGTGTAGGAGCCCCTGGAGTTCCACAGGGACCCCTCTTCTAAGCCATACTTTCCACTTATAATGTGCATCCTTATTTTTCCCTCCTATATGTGGGCAAAATTGTGCTCACTGTATGTGGCAAAATGTGGTAAATGCAATCAGTCTTAAAATACTATAATGCTTAACAGCACTACCATAACCTCATATTGAAGATTAAAAATTAATATCATTATTTTAAAAGATCCAAAAAGCTTGAAAATAGGAAACTACGAACTAAAAAGGGAGGAGAGATTTCTTCAAAGACAGATTAGACAGGTTGTCCTGTTATCTCTAGAATCTCTAGAAAAGATGACCCAAATGATCAATGAAGGAAGGTGCCCCAGAGGAGAGATGGAACATTAAAAATCCATGAGCCTGAAGAAAGAAAACTAATAACTTTCAAAAGTTATCTCATGTTTCTTTCATCTCAGAATTGCCTTTCCTAAAGTCCAGTGATCAATGGCACTTACTAAACAAAGTCTAACAAGACTATTTTTTTTTGTTTTACCTCAAAGTAGGTTAATATCGGACCTCAAAATCTTAAAGCAGCCAACTCAAGGAAGCTTCTTAAGCATTTGCTAAAGAGAGAGAAAAACCCACACAGAGGTACCATGATCTATGATTTAGTGACCAATCAATTCCACTTAAAGTAAGTTATTCCAAAATCTCATATGTATTTAAGAAAATTGTATTTACATTAAAATTGTGTTATTAAACAGGTGATTATTTGCGTAAATAAGTGTATGTGTGCTGGTATGTATAAATCTTTCCATATATGAACTTCTTAATGATACAGGACACGCAGCACCCCAGACAACTTGGTGGAGCCGGGGTGGGGGGCGAGACTGACTGTCTCCACCTGGCAGTGTTGGTGCCCTGGCAGTGAGCTACCCTCCAGTGGGTTGGAGGGTAGGCAGGCTCCCCCACCGGGCCCTGCAGGAGGGGCCACACAGCTGCTGGGGAGACACCAACACCTTAGGTTTCCCTCCCCTTGCACTTAGGGCTCAACAGGGAACCCCCATTTCCTAGGCCGGGCCAATTTCATGTAAGTTTCCTATACCTGGGAATAAAAGGGATTGTAGCCATTCCTTTGTGACCTAGACATACCAAATGTACAGAGGGTCCCAGACACCCAAAAAGTAACTACAGAGGGCCCCATGATACTATATATACCCCTGCACAAAAAGCCAAGAGAGAGACAGACAGAGAGAGAGGGAGAGCTTTTCTCTCCTGACTTGGGAGCTTTGGTGTTTTTGTATTCTTTTCCGTAAATAAATCTTGCCTTACTACTGATCTGTGGTCGGCAGATTCATGCTTCGAATCACTGAGACCAAGGACCTACTGATGACGAAATTCTGGTATCATTAATACATTGTAAACACTCCTATATGCTAACTCAGCACTTTATTTCGTATTTTTAAAGATTAATAATAGACTAGGCATTATATGACAAGGT
>CAUYON010114895.1:0-45114 GCA_963573935.1 Arctocebus calabarensis | reverse complement strand
ACATATTAATGAATATAAAAAGTTGGTTTTAAGACATACTCTGCTACTTTGGTTGAATGAGCTGGTATTGACTGAAATACCATGTCACTGATGGACCACAAGCTACAGCTGTGAAGTGAACACGGTCTCCGTGAGAATGGCATAGTGGCCTGTCACTTGCTAGTCCATCTTCATAATGTCACAGTAGAAGGTTCTTTGTGATTAAGAGCTTCAAAACCTATTTCTTTAAAGGTAACTTTCATAGGTATATTTACCCCGTAGAAACATGTATAGGTTGTTTCTTTTTCTTGAATGTTTTATTTAAATGGTAGTTTAGAAGTTATAGGGCCAGCTCATTTATGGATTATGTGCTATTCTGTTACTTTTATTTCTGAAACTTAAAATCAATAAATTGTTTCTTTGTGTTTCTAGGTTAGTACTTTTTAATTTTGTTGCACACTGAACAGATATTATTGCTTATTGAATATTGTGTAAACTCCTCTTTGGCCCTGCTTGCCCATTGTGGTTTGATTTAAGCCTACTAGAGCCATTGTATGTGACAGCTGTATTGCATTAAAAGGAAAAATATGAGAGTGTACTGACAATGAAGTTGTTTTAACTTTTATTTTTTTCAATTTATTTTTTAACTTACCCAGTCTTCAATTTGAATTTGTAAATTACAAAAGCTAATGTGCTCGTTAGAATGTAGATCTCAAGCTCACATCCTTTTGCTTAAATCTACAAAATAAGTAAAATTATTATATAATTAAAGTTACTAATAAAGCTGACTTCACAGAGCGGAATGTAAGTAAACACTTGTACATTCTCAGCAGTTCCTTTATTTTTGCTTGGACTCACCTAAGATTGTTAACATGTTTTAGAATCAAGCCTTTTGGATCTCTGTCAGAAATCCAAACAAACAAAACTGGTTTCTTTGAAATTTGAAATCTCTTCTTTTAAAACCTGGACGTTCTTATTGATTTATGTTTTAGAAGAAAAAGTTTTAGGTCAATATTTCTATGAACCTTAGACTTTGTCCAGCCCAGTCAGTCCACTTAATAACTTCTACACATTTCATAAAAACTCACTCGAATTTGTAGTCATACCATAGTGTTTCAGGATTCCTTGTTGTATACTTTGACTTCATTATAATGCCCAAATGTTTCTGAATCATTCAACTTTTTAAGAAAAATTATGGAAAAGACATTCTTAAAATGTGCGTTTGAGGTAAAGTAAAAGATTTTGTTTTATGTTGTACTTTATATTATTCTAAGTTTTTACATCTTTAATATGCTTTAATATACTAATTATATTAGAAATCTTTTTTATAAGTAATATAATCAGTTCCTTTGTTTAAAGAGTCATTAAAATGATTAGATTGGAAATGAGAGTGAATGTGGTAGTAAGTAGATCATCCTTTCTAGATGGATTGAATTTGCCTTTCTGTGCTTTCCCTGTGATCATCATCCACTGAACAGAGCAGTTTGTGAGAGACCTTCATAGTAAAACAGGACAAACTAAGTTTTTTTTCCTCACGTAAATAATATTAAGAAGCACTTAGTTGATCTTTTAATAATTAGTTTATTTTCTAAAATCAGAGTGTTTTAGAGAGGGGTTTTTCATTATTGTGAGTTGTATGTTGGTGCCATTTCAAGCCAAATGAGAATGGCTACTTAAATTAAAAGCTTTCTTTCCAAATATAATTTATAGTTAATACATTTCAACTGATATGTTTCCTTTTGTGCAGTTTAATATGCTTATAAAATGCTTCTCTTGTAGTTGTAGACTTCTTTTAGGCATTTATTTTTAACAATATTACTTAGGTGTAGATTATGTTGAGATGAGGTTGGTGGGGAGGGGATGGGATGTCTGGGCTCTCTGAGAATAAACCATTTTCCTTTCCTTTTACTTTCATCTTTCCTATATCTCCTGTTTTATAATTCATATATTATCAAAAGTAGCTGTTTGCAGCAGTATTTTTTTGTTTTATTTTTTGTTTTGGAGGGAGGGGGGAGAGACAGAGTTTCACTCTTGCCCCAGGCTAGAGTGCTATGGCATCAGAGCAACCTCAAACTCTTGGGCTCATGCTGTCCTCCTGCCTCAGCGTCCCAAGTGGCTGGGGCTATAGGTGAGTATCACCTGTAGCTAATTTTTTCTATTTTTAGTAGAGACGGGGTCCCACTCTTGCTCAGGCTGGTCTGGAACTCATGAGCTCAAGAAATTCTCCCACCTCAGCCTCCCAGAGTGCTAGGATTACAGACATTAAGTATCCATTTTTTTAAAAAGACCAATATAAGTGTAACTCTGTAGATTTCGAATAGGGAAATATGGAGAGACGAATCATGCATCTACCTATGTGTGAAATAGTTGTCCCTCAGTATCCACAAGGGATTGGTGGACCCCTAGAGATACCAATGTATGGATATTCAAATCCCCTCTGTGAAACGGCATAGTACTTACATAAAATTAATGCACATCCTCCCTTATGCTTTAAATCATTAATATAGTGTAATGCTACATAAATAGTTGTTATACTATATTGCTTTTTATTTGTGTTATTTTTGCTTTTTTTTTTTAATTTTTAATCTATGGAGGTGTAACCTCATACAGTTGGATACAGAGGGCCAACTTTATGTTTTTTCCTTCATTTAAAGTTTGTCTTTGAAACAGAATTTGCCATGTCACTTCTAAGGCCAGATTTTTACCTAGGTTGTTAAACAATGGTATAAAATGGTAAGAAATTGCTTAGCCTACAATGAGCAAGGTACATTTATGGGTTTGGTCAGCAGATGCTGCTCTGATTTGCAGTTACTCCTTTAAAGTCCCTCTTAAAGTTGATCTCTACTAGTTTCCAAAAACCCTGGAAAGATTAGGTATGTATGTATTTGAACTTTCCTAAAGGCTTGACCTTCCTATAGCAAGCCTAAAACTCAGGTTTGTTCCTTGGACAGGCAGTCCAAGTTCATGCAGTGTTACCTACTGTGTCTGCTATCTTTCGACCTGGATATGCTGGCCAAACCTCCAGGGGTATGAAAAGTACATAACACTATATCTGTATTTCCATTAAAAATTAATGGAGTTATATATCAGCTCATTTGGTGAAATTTCATACTCCATAAAGAAAAATACTATGTTTAAAAATAAATCTTTTTGCATATTAAAAACATGCTGTGATGAGTAACAGTAATTCAGGTAAGAATCAAGCTGGCCTTGAATATAACAGTTCGTTATTACTGCAGGTAATAATGAATTACTGGCTCGGCATCTGTGGCTCAACGGGCTAAGGCACTAGCCACATACACCTGAGCTGGCAGGTTTGAATCCAACCCGGGCCCGCCTAGCAACAATGACGGCTGCAACCAAAAAATGGCCGGGTGTTGTGGCAGGCGCCTGTAGTCCCAGCTGCTTGGGAGGCGAAGGCAAGAGACTTACTTGAGCCCAGGAATTGGAGGTTGCTGTGAGCTGTGTTGCCAGGGCACTCTATCTAGGGTGACAGCTTGAGGCTCTGTCTCAAAAAATAATAATAATAATAATAATAATAATGAATTACTATACTGGATAGTAATCTGGACTAACCCCTCCCTAAATCACTGTGGTATATAATTGTGGACAAAAAACACTCATTATTATGAGCCTTGATGCTACAGTATATACATAGTAAAACACAAGGTATTTCAAAGAAAAGTATTGTATAATGCAAACACTTTTAAAGGAAAGGTATTGTATAATGCAAATAAGAGCTATTCCTACCACAGAAACTTTGATGTGATTCTGGAATGAGCCACGATGGTGCAGAAAAAAGTGGCTGTTTTGTGTGCCCTTTCCAAGTAGAACCAAGAGATTTCAGCTCAACGTGAAAGTTCTATTTGGAATTATTTGAAAATCAAGTCTTTAAAAAATTATTTTCATGCAAAGGTAATTAGATTTCCTTTTGCTAGAAAAGTTTAGCAATGATGTGATTTTTTTTTTTTTTTACTTAATATTATAAAATTAGTTGTAGCACCCATCAGGTATCTGGCATCTACATACCCAAACTCTTAAGTCACGTTGAAATGATTCCAGTATTTCCCTTCCTGCAGATACAGATCCAGCTGTATCTAAAAAGGTTTATTTACACAAATGACAGTGGCTAAAATTTCAGATGTATTTTTCTCTTCTCACCCAAGACAACTCTTACAAAAGAGAACCTTATGTAGAATACTGCATGGAAAGGATTTCTATACACTCAGAGTGCTCTAACTTAACCAGAGGCATGCTTCTTTCAGGAGATATATGGATAAACGAAGAAACTGACATTTATTGACTGATATTATATGTTAGATAATGAAGTCAGTTTTATGTAACTTGTACATATTTGCTTACAAATGTTTATTATAAACCAAACTGTTAACATGATATTTGAAAACTGGTCCCTGTAAGTAGAACTAAGGTGTGGTGGTGGCCCATGCCCTTTCACATATATGTTTATTTTAGTCATACTTTTCATTAATAAATTGATTTCTGCCCTCAACTATATGCACAGCTGAGTCATTTAAGAATTCCAACTCCATTGAGCTGCAAAAGAACTTGAATTTTATTCTAAGATAAAATTTTATGTGTAAATACACATTTGAGCCCCTTTAGTCCCAGCTACTTGGTAGGCTGAGGCAAGAGAATCACCTAAGCCCAAGAGTTGGAGGTGCTGTGAGCTGTGACGCCACGCACTCTACAGAGGAAGATAAAGTGAGACTCTTGTCTCTAAATAAATAAATACACATTTGAGTCTGCATTTGTAAAAAATCATTTAGTAATGTAGTTTACTTTTACTTGATTTTAAACCCTGACAGATTTTAGGTTCTGGAAAGTTCTACCATTATAATCATATCAAAAAACAGATTTAACTGTCAGGAAAAAAATGGATGTTCTTTTAAACTTCTAAACTGCTTTTATGTATAGTTTGTCACTATTTTAAATATAAGAAAAGTCCAGAATCAAGTCTCAAAATGGAACATTTGAGAAAACAAGGAGTATTGTTGAAAATAATACAGAATTCACAGTTGGAAAAAATTTTATTAAAGGAAAAGAGATAAGAGATATTATATTCTGAACAGTTTTCAATAATTTCAGCATGTAAATGAAAAATTAGATGGATATGAAGTTGATCTGCTGTAGAGTATCATCCCATTGAACACTGGAATTGATTCAGCTAAACAGTAAAGGAACATCTTGTATTCACTTTGGGCAAATATTTGTTAAGACCCCATGTATGCTGGCACTGTGCACTTATCATCAGGTTGGGGACTGGCAGGTAAATAATATGCAGAAGAAGATCAACCACTACCATGAATTAATTATATCTTCAGAGAGCAGTGTTCAAACATTATACAATAGTTTGATTATAAAACATAAATGTAGCATGGCACAGGAAATGTATGCAATGCCAGTCCCACATAATCAATGTCATAGTAAGTGTAACCTGGTGAGTGTGAACTTGAATTGTTAGCAATGTCAAGAGTCATGATGAGAATCATGAATGGGAATCAATAGCTCTAACTAGAGGAATTAGGGAAGAATCCAAAGAAGAGTGGACATTTGAATTGAAATAGGTTTTAAAGAATACACAGAATTTTAGGATAGATAAGAAATAGCAGGCAAAAGCAGCAAAGTACTCAAGGCTTAAAAGGGCATGATGAATTATTAGAGTGGCAATGGCTAGTTGAAGAGGCTAACAAGTTATGTTTTATTGGGAGTTTGAAATTTTTAACCATTAGACAGAGACCACTACTTATTGTTAAAAGGACAGTGACATAATTTGTTTACCAAAAGAGAATTCTGGAAGCAATGTATTATAAAAGATGAACTAGACAAAAAAGGAACAGAAAAGCGGAAGGACCAATTAGGGTGGTTTTACACTAATCTAGGAAAGAAGAATTGAATTTGGGTCGAACTAGTGGACATGGAGGAAAGGAGCTAAGGGACAGTTGTCTAAGGTGCAATAGAGCAAATTAAATGATCTTTTGCATTGACTTCTGAGAGAGTGCTTTCACTAGTCTGGTCAGGGTGGAGGCTAGATTTACATGTGTTAAAGAGTGAATAGAGACCCTTTGAGGAGTAAATGAGGTAATATGAATATGAGATGTTTTAGGGAAGGTTTTATTTTTAGTATGGATGAGATGATGAACTTAGAAGAAGTTGAGTTCCATTTGAGTTGCCTATGGGGTTGAGATGGGTCTGATGACCAACAAGAGGAGATAGAATACATAAATTTTTAAGAGTCCTTGGTATACAGATATAATTGAAGCCACACAAGTAGATAACAGAACTCAGGGAAAGTGGGTAAAGGCCTCGGAGATATTCCTAGTGAATACCAACATGTAAGGAATTCATTTATTCATTAATTCCACCAATATGTAACAAGCACCTGCTGTGGGCAAGGTATACTTCTTGGCACTGAGGCAGTAGCATGAATATGACTGTCAAGATTTCTGGCCTCATGGAGCTAACCTTAGAATGGGGCAGGTGGGTTGTAGTCTCAGTCACATCTGAACACGTAAGGTAAATTCAAGTGGTGGTAAGCTCTTAAAGTGGTTACAATTACTTAGAAATTAATCATGGGGTTATGATTGTTTATGAGAAGTATAAACAGTGTGTCAAAGATAACTATACTTTTTAAATGTTTTAGTCAGCCTTATAATTTACATACAGTAAAACACATCCATTTTAGTTGTATAGTCTGATAAAATTTGAGAAATGTATACAACCTTGTAACCACCACCATAATCAAGAAGGCCCTATTTCCATTACTGTACTTGTGTCTCTTTGCATTCAATTTACTTCACCTCCAGATAACCACAGTACCCTTCTTGGTGCTGAAGATTAGTTTTGCCTTTTCAAGAATTTCATATAAATGGAATTGTACAGTATGTACAGTTTCGTGTTTGTCTTCTTTGACTCAGTATAGTATTTTTGAAATTCATTCATGTTTTATGTATCAGCAGTTTATTTTTTATTTCTAAGTATGAGTGTATTGTATGAATATATACCACAAATTGTTTATTAGTTTACCTGTTGGTGGACATTTGGCATGTTTTTACTTTAAGGCTATGACGAATGAGCTATTTATGAACATTCATGTATAAGATTTTGTGTAGACACATATTTCCAGTTCTCTTGGAAAAATGCCTCGGAGTGGAAGTGCTGGATCACATGGTAAGTGTACCTAACAATTTTTATAAGAAATATACAGATTCTTTTTCAATGTGGGCTGTATTTACTACCTTCTTATCAGTAATGTATGATGGTTCCATACATTGAGAGAGTCAGTCTTACTCTGTTGAGGGTATAATGGTGTCTCACTGGTATTTTAGTTTGTATTTCACTGGAGACTGACGATAATGAGCTTCTTTTTATGGGCTTGTTGGTCATTTGTATCTTTTTGTGAGGTGTCCACATCTTTTGTCCAATTTCTATTTGGATTTTTTTCTTATCATTGATTTTTAAGAGTTCCTTATATCCAGGCCGTAAATCATTTGCATTATAAATATTATCTGCCTGCCAGTGACTTGTCTTTTCATTATGTTAATGTGATCCTTTGAAAAGCAGAAGTTTTCAATTTTGCTCAAGTAAAATTTTCAATATCTTTCCCTGGCTTATGCCTTTTTGGTACTATCTACACAATCTTTGAGTACACTGAGGTCACAAAGATGATTTTTCTCTTACGTTTTCATATACATTTTAATGTTTTTAATTTTTATGTTTAATGCTAAAATCCATTAAAAGTTAATTTTTTATGTCTGATATGTGGCTAATTCATTTTTTTCTTTTAGAATTGCCAGTTATCTCAGCATCATGTGTGTAATATGTTTTCTCTAGCCACTATCAAAATAGTCTATTTATCTTGGATTCCTACCAGTTTGACCATGCTATGTCCAGGAGTGTTTTTAATCTAGCTTGGGCTTCATTTTGTTTCTTAGAACTATAAGATAGTTTTTTAAATCAGTTCTGCAAAGTTTTTAGGTACTGTTTTTAAAAAAAAAATTTAAATTTTTTTCTCCTCTCCTTCTAGACCTTCAGTTACATGTATGTTGAACACTTTGAAGTTGTCTCACAGATTTCAGAGGCTGTGTTTTTCTTTAGTCTTTTCCTTAATTTCTTGAACATCTTTAAAAATAGCTGCTCAGTCTCAACTGAGTCTCACTGGTTTCTCTACTGTAAATTGGACCCTCTGGAGTTTCCCCCTGTGTGTAAATTTTACCCAGCTGGAATTGGGGTAAAAAATTCAGGTTTAACGTTGCACCACTTCTGCACTTGCCTTGTGTCTAGGACTTCTTCCCTATATGTCTACTCTTCTGCCTCCTCCAGCTGGTAAGATTGCAATTTTCCACTAGTAGAACTATAGGAAGTGGGGGATATCCCCAGGCAAGAAAAAATAAAAACTATAAACTTATAGTTCTTACTTTATATACTTTTGGTCTTTTAAAGGAAAACTCTGCCATAGTATCTGTACAATCTAGTGTCATCAAATATTTTTTCTTTGGTTGTTTTTTTTTCCCCCCCTAGAATTTACAACTGATCTCTGCAAATGCCTTTGTCCAGTGAATTCATTCTTCTATTGTGAGAATCTGGAACTCTACAGAATATTTTTTGAATATCTGTTGAATTGATCTGTTAATTACTAACTGGTAATCTCGACATCTGTTGAAAGAAAATAATTCAAAATGTGGGAAAATCTATAAATACAAGGTTTGCATTATATAATTGATTATATAAAAAGACATTGGCTCAAATAAAAGAAATGTATTTTTTTCATAATTGTGGAGGTCAGATATCTGAAATCAAAGAGTCAGTGGGGTGGTTCCTTCTAGAGGTTCTGAGGAAGAATGTATTCTGTGCCTCTTTTCTAGCCTCTTACAGAAAAAGCTTGTAGATTTTCCTTGGTTTGTATATTGTTCGTTGTATTGGTTCTCTCCCTCTCTTTTTGGAGGTGGAATATTGCACTGTCATCCAGGTTGGTCTGAAATTCCTGGGCTCACGTGATTTTCACCCCACCTCAATCTCCCAAATTGCTGGGATTACAGGTGTGAGAGACCAGTTTGCTTAAGGAGTCGTATTACTGAATTTAGAGTTTACCCTAAATTCGGATAATCTTGTTCTCAGATCCTTAAGTTAGTTACATCAAAAAACACTTACAGTACAGTACAAAAGAAGACTTTTTTTTTTCATTCAAGTTTTATCTCTGGAGAAAAAGACCCTATTTTATTTTTAAATCTCACATTCAAAAGTATTAGGTCTTAGCACTTGGACGTTGTGTATCACTTATCTCTTGCTTGTTTAAATTTGTATTTTTATTGCTCCTATCAAGTTTGGGAAGCTTTTGACCATATTTTCTTCAAATAATTTTTTTTCTTTGTTTCTCTCATCTACTTTTGGGACTTCATTTACATACATTTTTTTCATATTGTCCCACAGATTATTTATTTATTGTTGGGGATTCATTGAGGGTACAGAGAACGAGGTTACATTGATTGCATTTGTTAGGTAAAGTCCCTCATATAATTGTGTCTTGCCCCCAAAGGGTGTGTCACACACCATGACCCCCAACCCTCCTCCATCCTTCCCTCTCTCTGCTCTCCCCTCCCCCCACCCCATGTACTAGATCATTAATTGTCCTCGTATCAGAATTGATTACATAGGATTCTTGCTTCTCCATTCTTGTGATGCTTTACTAAGAAAAATATATTCCACTTCAATCCAGATTAATACAATAAAGTCTTCATCTTTCTTAATAGCTGAATAGTATTCCATGGTATACATATACCACAGTTTGTTAATCCAGTCCTGGGTTGGTGGGCATTTAGGCTGTTTCCTCATTTTGGTGATTGTAAATTGAGCTGCAATAAACAGTCTAGTGCAAGCATCCTATGGTAAAAGAATTTTTTTTTTTTCTGGGTAGATGCCCAGAAATGGGATTGCAGGATCAAATGGGAGGTCTAACTTGGGTTCTTCAAGGATTCTCCATACTTCCTTCCAAAAAGATTGTATTAGTTTGAAGTCCCACCAGCAGTTTAAAAGTGTTCCCTTCTCTCCACATCCACACCAGTATCTGCAGCTTTGAGACTTGGTGATATGAGCCATTCTCACTGGGGTTAGGTGATATCTCAGGGTGGTTTTGATTTGCATTTCTCTAATAATTAGGGACAATAGCATTTTTTCATGTTTGTTAACCATTTGTCTCTTCTTTAGAGAAGGTTCTATTCATCTTTCTTGTCTAGTAATTTAAGGGATTATTGGCTCTTTTAATGTTGATTAATTTGAATTTATCGTAGATCTTAGTTATCAAGCTTTTGTGTGATTCAAAATATGCAAATATTCTTTCCCATTATATAGGTTGTCTATTTGCTTTGGTTGTTGCCTCCTTAGCTGTATGGAAACTTTTCAGTTTAATTAAGTCCCATTAGTTTATTTTTGTTATTGTTGCAATTGTCATGGAAAGTCTTCTTCATAAAATCTTTGCCCAGGCCAATATCTTCAAGTGTTTTTCCCATGCTTTGTTTGAGGATTTTTATCATTTCATACTTTAAATTTAGGTCTTTTATCCATCTTGAATCAATTTTTGTGAGTGGGGAAAGTTGTGGGTCCAATTTCAGTCTTTTACATGTGGATATCCAGTTCTCCCAGCAGCATTTATTGAATAGTGATTCTTTCCCCCAGTGTATGTTCTTGTTTGGTTTATCAAAGATTTAGGTGGCTGTAAGATGTTAGTTTCATTTCCTGGTTTTCTGTTCAGTTCCAGATGTCTATGTCTCTATTTTTATGCCAATACCATGCTGTTTTGATCACTATGGCCTTGTAGTACAGCTTAAAGTCTAGTAGGCTGATGCCCCTGACTTTGTTTTTTTGTTTTTTTTTTATTTGAGACAGAGCCTCAAGCTGTCACCCTGGGTAGAGTGTCATGGCATCACAGCTCACAGCAACCTCCAATTCTTGGGCTCAAGCGAGTCTCCTGCCTCCACCTCCCACGTAGTTGGGACTGCAGGTGTCTGCCACAATGCCCGGCCATTTTTTGGTTGCAGCCGTCATTGTTGTCTGGATTCGAACCCGCCATCTCAGGTGTACGTGGCTGGCGCCTTAGCCCATTGAGCCAGGCGCTGAGCCGACTTTGTTTTTATTACTAAGAATTGCCTTGGCTATGTGAGGTTTTTTTCTGGTTCCATACAAAACAAAAAATTATTTTATCTAAGTCTTGAATGTATGATGTTGGTATTTTAATAGGCATAGCGTTGAATTGGGAAGTAGAGACATTTTAATAATGTTGTTTCTTCTCAGCCATGAGCATGGTATGCTCTTCCATTTGTTAATATCTTCTGCTGTTTTTTTCCTTAGGGTTTCGTAATTTTCTTTATAGAGGTCCATCACTTCTTTTGTTAGGTATATTCCTAGGTATTTCATTTTCTTTGAAACTACTGTAAAGGGGACCGTGTCTTTAATTAGCTTCTCATCTTGCTTTTATTGGCATGTACAAAGGCTACTGATTTGTGGACTTTGATTTTATATCCTGAGACATTACTGTATTTTTGATGACTTCCAGGAGTCTTGTGGTTGAGTCTTGGTGTTCTTTAAGTATAAGATCATATTATCAGCTAAGAGGGAGAGTTTGACCTTGTCTGCTCCCATTTGGATGCCCTTTATTTCCTCCTCTTGCCTATTGAATTAGCTGGAATTTCCAGCACTATGTTGAATAGTAGTGGCAATAGAGGACAACCTTGTCTGATTCCAGTTTTAAGTGGAAAAGCTTTCAGTTTTACTCCATTCAGTAAAATATTAGCTGTGGGTTTGTTACAGATGGCTTTGATCAGTTTAAGAAATGTGCCACCAGTGCCTATATTCAGTGTTCTAATTAGAAAAAGATGCTGGATTTCATCAAATGCTTTTTCTGCATCTATTGAGAGGATCATATGGTCTTTGTTTTTGCTTCTGTTGATATGGGGAATTCCGTTTATGGACTTGGGTATGTTAAACCACCAGTCTTGCATCCTTGGGATGAAACCTACTTGATTATGAAGTATGACTTTGTCCCACAGGTTTCTTAAGGCTTTTTTTTTTTCTCTCTGAACTTGAGATTTTACAATTTCTATTGACCTACAAGTTCACTTACTCTTTCCTGTATGTCCTTTATCCAGTGATTTTTTTTTTTTTGACTGTGGATATTGTAGTTTTCATTTCTAGCATTTCCATGTGGTTCTTTTTATTAGCTTCTGTTTTTCTGCTAAGACACTTTGTGTCCATTCATTCGTTATGGACATATTTTCCTTTACATCTTTGAACATAGTTAGCATATGTATATTAAACCCTTTTCTGCTAACTTTAACATCTGAGGTATATTGAGTTTGGTCTCTATCGATTTCCTTTTCTTATGAGTTACCTTTTCTTGTTTATGCCAGGTCATGTAATTTTGGATTGCATCCTGACTATTGTGAGGAATATACTATAGAGACTGTGGATTCCTTTACATTCCCCTGAATAGTTTTGAGTTTTGTTTTCTGAGGCACTTAACTTGGCTGAACTCAAACCCCAAACTTTTTCTTCTCAAACTTTCTTTTCTATTGGCTTTTGGGACAGTGATCTTTCCTGGCTGTCTGTCAACTTCTGTGTCAAATGTTGCAAAGAAGAACCTAATGGAATTATCACTTAGGTGGTTATTGTTCCCTGTTAGAGTAGCTTCAGTGGAAACTTTTTGTAATGACGTAAATAATAAATGAGATAGTTGAGCTAGTGATAGTAATACTTACCTGAAGTAAAAGTAAAAATATTTTTAAATGCAGCTCAAGTAGCAACTTATTTCTACTTAGATTTTGCAAATTAAGTAGCATGTTTTCTTGGTTTAAGTTTCTTGGTCCCCATAACTAGGCTTCACATACATAGGCCTATATATAAATTCTTTTGTCTAAAACTCTGACTTAAAACTCTAACTCCTCTTTTTTTCACTATGCTTTAGATATTGTGAGTTTCCAAACTTTCATACAAGAAATATTTTTTACTGTATTTACTTTTCTATATCAGAGGTAGAAAGTACTACATTGTACTAGTGATTTTTATTTTTCTAATTATAAAAGACAATTTAGTCTCCACTGATTCTCTTCTCTCATTGTTTGAAGATCTTTTTAAATGTACAATTCTGATATGCATAGAAAAAGTTAAGTTTTATCTATTATCTACCGTAATAAGCTGTTGGCTTCCTTCAAGTCTTCTTAATTCTTTACACTAAGGGTTTTGTTTCCAATTATAAGTGGCTGTTTAAAAAGAATGAATTCTAGACCTTCAGAAAGTAAAAAAAAGTACTAAATTTAATTTCTTTTTCTTTTTTGAGACAGAGCCTCAAGCTGTCACCCTGGGTAGAGCGCTGTGGCATCACAGCTCACAGCAACCGCAAACTCCTAGGCTCAAGCAATTCTCTTGCCTCCACCTCCCAAGTAGCTGGGACTACAGGCACCCACCACAACACCTGGCTATTTTTTGGTTGCAGCCATCGTTGTTGTTTGGCAAGCCCAGACTGGATTCAAACCCGCCAGCTTAGGTGTTTAGCCACTTGAGCCACAGGCACCAAACCTACTAAATTTAATTTTAGCAGTTGTAACCATTGTCTAATTATCAGTACTAGGAAATTAATAATATTACAGGGCCACTGACTAATTTACAGATCTTACTCAAATTTTGCCATTATTGCTGCTAATGAAGTTTTTTCTCATCCAGGATCCAGTCCAGGATCCCACATTGCATTTAGTCGTTATATCTATCAAGTCTCTTCTAACCAAGTAACAATTGGTTACACAGCTATTGGTAACAGAAGGACACTGATAACTTAGTTTGTGGAATGTTCTTGAATTTGAGTTTTTCTAATGTTTTTAGATGATCAAATCAGGGTTGTGCATTTTTGGTCAGACTGTCACAGAAGTGATGCTGTGCCCCTTCTCAGTGCCCTTTATGTGACTCTGTCTATAGCATATTAACAAGTATTTCTTCTGTTTACATTGAGAACCATATCAGACATTATTATAATGTTTGTTTAAAATTTCAAACATAGTTTAGAAAAACCAAGAAAAGAAGGAAAATACATTGTATTAACCGATATTCTTAATCGTATTTGTTCTTCCTAACGAAGTTCCAAAATTCCTGCCTTTATTATTTCCTATTTGTTTCAAGAACTTATTTTTAGCCATTGTTCCAAGCTAAATTTGCTGGCAACAAACTCTCAGTTTCCTTTTACTTGAGAATATTTTGGGTTCCCCTTTATTCCTCAAGGATATTTGTGCTGGATATAAAAATCTGTGCTAACAGTTCTTTCAGCACTTGGAAAGTATTATCCCAATTCCTTTTTGATGTCCATGGTTTCTTTTGAGACATTGCTATCATTCAAATTGTTTCGATTCTATAAAGAGTTGTTTCTATTTCCTTCCAAAATTATTTTTGTTTTAAATATTCAGAAGTTTGATTATTATGTCTTGGAGTGGATTTCTTTGTGTTTATCCTATTGGAGCTTACCCACCTTCTTAAAGGGATAGGTTTATATCTTTTACCAAAATTAGGTGAATTTTCAACATTTGTTTCTTCAAATTCTCTTTCAGTGTTAACCATTATCTCTTCATACTCTCAGACTCTCATAACTCAAATATTAGATTGTTTGTTATGTTCCCGAAGACCCTTGAGGATCTGTTTATTTTTTTCTCAGTCTGAATTCTCTCAGTTTTTCAGATTGGAGAATTTGTATTTTTCTATCTTCAAATTAATTGATTCTTTTCTCTGTTCTATTTACTTGCCAAGCCTATCTGTTGTTATCTTCTATTTTTTTGGTGAGACTATTATAAAAAATTTGCTAGAAGTATGTGTATAATTGCTTATCAAAACGTTTTTATGATGGCTACTTGAAAATACTTGTCAGTTAAGTCTGTGTCATCTTGGTGTTGGCATCTGGTGATTGTCTTTTTTCATTCAAGTTCAGATTATTCTGATTATTGGTCTAAAAAGTGATTTTCTGTTGAATTCTGGACAGGGCACTGTGTTCCTAAAACTTACGTTTCAGTAAGCCACTGACATTGTACCAGCCAGGGAATAGGAGTGCCAGCTTATTACTGGAAGTTCATGTTTTCTGTCTAGCTTCAGTTGACACCCTAGTGGAAAGAAGAGTACTTGTTACAGTCGGGTAATGGTGAGGGTTGTGACCTTCCACTATGCCTCTATGAGACAAGGAGGGGTAGGGTGCTTCATTACTAGGAAGAGGTGAAAGTCCAGGGATCCGGTAGAGATGAAAGTCTGGAGTTCTCATTTGGCCTTCTCTGTCACAACTCTAGCAGGGGAGTTGGGTCAGCTGACTTGACTTTACTTTGCTCCTCGTCCCTCCCCTTTCCTTTCCTCCCTTCTCCTACCCTTCCTTTCTCTTCCCTCCCTTCCCCTCCTCTCTTCTACCAAACACCAAATATAAGCATGTAATTTTCAAAGCTTACTTCCTCCCTCCATTCCTCGCCCCCCTTCCCCCCCCATATCCATTGGGATTTTTCAGGTTGCTGGCTTCTTTAGCACCCAGTCTAGGATGTGTAAGACAAAAGGAAAAAAAAAACAGGAATTTACCACTGTGTTATTCCTTAGGTCCCAAAGATCTTGTTGGTCTTTCTCCTTCTCTCTTTCTGAGTTCTCTTATGTTTGTTTTATGTATACTATCCAGAAGTTTTACTTGTACTTAAGTAGGAAAGATAGGGAAAAGTAACTCTTATTTGGAGTAGAAGTCATAGGTGGTACTTCATCAGGAATATAACTGTATTTTAAGTAGAAATACATATTGTATGTCTCTAAAATCTGTATTTCCTGAGTAGGAATCACCATATCCCAGTATTTTTATTAAAACATTAAATGCCATTATTAAGACAGCATATAATGAAAGATTTATAAGGTCTTTGATTCTCGTTTTTTAAATTGATATTCAATGGAGTAGAATTCCAATACTACTGGAATAGAGTAGAGTTGGCCCCACTGAGAAAAGATTTTGCATAAATTTCACTTTGATAGTATACTGAATGCCTGTATAACTGTACTTTTCCTTTGACCCTAAAGAGAATTTTTCTTATCAAAAGATTAGCTTTTGGTGGGGCACAGTGGCTCATGCCTATAATCTTAACACTCTAGGATCTGAGATAGGAGGATCTCTTGAGCTCAGGAGTTTGAGACCAGCCTGAACAAGAGCAAGATCTTGTCTTTACAAAAAATAGAAAAATAAGCCAGTCACAGTCGTAGGCACAGATCCGGTAGACAACTGAGCATGTTAAATGTATGCTCACATTTTTGTTACAAATGAATGGATAGTGTTTGTTAATCTCGAAAAATATTAGAGGAAAAAAACAAGGAAAACTGAGTAATAGACACTATTCTAATTAATATTCTTAATAATTATACATCTTGTCATTTATTTTATTACATTATGATGGGATATGTTACAATAGTAATGACTATCTGATATTATTTTAATTCTAACCATGAGCCAGCCACAGTTCTAAATGCTTTTCATGAACAAACTATAATTTTATTGATTGCTTTTAAATTAATTCATTAGTAATAAATAGGATGTAATGACTGTCTTTATAAATCTTAATACTGTTTACCATTGACCCAAATAAGATAATTTATATGTCAGCAAGTGGTCTAAAAAAAATAGTTAAGAAATGTTTAAAACCATCTTAATCTACTTATTTAGGTCAATATGTATGAAACATCTATTTTGAGCTCTGCCAAGAATATACTATTTTGCATTTAACAAAGAATTAAGTCTTTTGTGTAGATTCTGCAAGAATCAGGCATGTTCCAAGTATCCTAAGATTTAAACTTCTTTTGGTTCTACAGCTTTTTTCTGTCTTTTACTCTTTTGTGCAGGGCTTTCTAGGCAGTAGCTACAATGGAATCGCTAGCCTCTGCTGTGAAGTAGGCTCCATGTTTAGTGAATCTGAGGTGTGCTATTCAAACATGTTTTCTCAAAACAGTGATTATGTTATGTATTACATATGCATATACAGGACTTTATCTTTCCTTAATGATCTGACAAGCAACTTTCTTTATTAAACATAGATCTTTTTCATATCTTCTTCATTTTTCCAAGAGTGGCCATTCAAAACATCTGACAGCCTAGCAGTTAACCAGTTCCCTGCTGAGATTAGTAAAATATTTAGTAGTCCTGCAACATCATGGAACTTCAGCCCTATAGGAAAGTTTGATTCAACTTTTTTTGGAGATGGGTAGAGAATCTAAATTTTGCTTGGGTGGCCCCTCATATTTTCAAAGGAGTATGAAAAACTTCACATACAAGGCTTTTTATGTTAATTATTTTAAGACTTAATATTTTATTTCTCACATTATATGAATAGTTGAAGTGATTTGTGCCTTTCTCTTATGTAAAGGTGCCTTCAGTAAAAAGAATCCATTAAAGAGAGATCAGGGTCAGAATGTGCAAGTATGGTATCTCATCTGGTTTATGAGATGGCAAATCAAACTTGGAAACTTGCTTTAAAATAAAAATTATACAGATTTGGAAACTTCAAAGAACGCCATTTTTATTGACATTGAAAATTATGACTCACATTTTAGCAGAATAATTTTTTGTAGATTTATGAGAAAAAAATGTCAGTGGTGTTATAAATCCAGAACAAGCTCTACAAAATTACAAAAATCGGATTGGTTGCTTACATTTTAGAGCATGGAAGGTAGCAAAGTGATATGATTTATAAATAATAAATCTTAAAGTAAACATAGAGAAATAACTTTTAATCTTCTAAAATTATCTTTATTCATTTTTTTTCACCAAAATCAAGGTGCTATGAAATTGTATAGTGGAATTTCTAGGGCTACATTTGTAGAAACACACTGTTTTATTCTAGCAGAAATATTTTACCCGATTCTGAAAATTTATACACTATAGAACATGATGAAATTTTATTACCCTAATTATTTCAATGTATTGTTCTACAATTCCTGCTAAACATTTAGAGGGTGAATTTCAATATGTCAATCACATGTTCTTTTTATTTCATAGTTTTGAGTGCTAACGTTTTTATTGCCTAGAAGAAAACATATACCTGAAGAGAGCCATGTGAAATTTGTTTGTCTCAGTCATTGGTCAATGACTATAAAATGTGATTCTTTCTTAAGGCGTTTTATCAGCATATTATTTTTTGTTTAATTCCAAATTGGGTCCTCAGGCAATAGTTTCACATATTTTTTCACATATTTTTACCTGTTTATTGGTCAGTCTCAGTGCAGTGTGGGTATAATATGGAATGATTTTATGTTTCCCAGTCACCGTTTTCCTCTATGCTCTATCAAATTTCCCATTCATATTCCTTTGTGATATCTTTGGCAAATCTTATAGTTTTCCAGTTACCATTAGTTTTTAAAACATATAATACAGTTCAGTGTAAAATTCCAAGTTCACATCCGTCATGGCAGGCCATATGTTTTGGCTCGAGAGACTTAAAGGAGCAAGTGTGTATATTGATCTCTCTCCTCTCACTTCAGGATCTTTGAATGTTTGTGTTTTCTGGGGTAGAGGCTTGATGTGGTTCTGAGACACCTTCCTGGACACTCTACCTCTGTTGCATGGCCTTACTTCTCTGGTCTGGGGAGGGGGACTAGAGTAGGGGAAGGTGCCACTCGTAGCCTGGTGATTTCCACTGTGTTTGTTCCACATAGAGTAAAAGGTGGTGCTCAGTTTCTCCCAGCTCACTCTGGCCCCAAGGACAGCCGTATTTTCTTTTGGCTTTACCCCACTAATTGGAACTACTGTATTCCTCATCAGGCTGACAGTCCAAATGATTCCTCCTGTTCACCTTACTAACCCTTGTTCCTCTGTATATTGTGTGATCCAACCAGTTGTGCTGACTCCTATAGGAGGCCTAGCCCTAGATGTGGGTAGCTCTCTAGAGCTCTTTCTATTGTTGGCCATGGAGGAAAAGTACTCTAGTCAGTTCTGGAGTCATAGGAAAAATCTTGGTGGAATTAGATTCTTTTGTGAGTGATAAAAAGCCCAGTGACTTAAATAAATTAGAGATTATTTTCGCTCATATAAAGTTCCAAAAGCTTGTAATTTAACGTTTGTATGATGGTTCCTTTCTATGAAGTCCTCAGGGACCCAGGTTCCTTCCAACTCACCACTCTATGGTATCTACGTTTTGGTCCCTGTTTTCCATGGTCAAAGATGGTAATGTCTACACTCCAACAGTAGGTTGGCGAAATGGGTAAAGAAAAGAAAAAGACATTCGTCTGTGTTCTCCTTTCACAGTTTCCATGAAACTGCCACAGAATTCTTCCAGTTACAGTCTACTTAATTATATGGCCAATTGTAGCTACAAGGGGACTTGGCAAATATGTCTTTATTGTGAGTATTCAAGTGCCCAGCGAAGATTGAGAGTGGAAGGATAGTGAGGGACAGCTGGCAGTCTCTGCCACTTCACTAGCTGCTGTGACATCTTTGGAGCTTTGTGCTAACTTGTACCTTTACCTTTATCTTTGATATATGAGTTCGATATGTACACTAATATTGAATGTCTGCAGGACATATAGTATTTTATTAGATACCTACAGGCTCACAGTGAATTTTATATAGTTAGGAGAAAAAAATAAATCTTTCAGTAATTGTATCTGAAGCACTGATGGAAAACAAGTTTTGAAACTTCTCTTTTTGACTAGAATTGTCTTGTCCTATCTTTTGTCTTTTATAATTTTCCTTTCTCTTAGAGAAGAAATACAGCTGCAGTAAGTCGGTTGACACATAAACATGTTCATTGTCACTCTATATTTAGGAGAGTTTCTTGTCTTTTATACAGACTTCCAATTGGTGTCAAAAGAGTGATTATATTTTATTAAATTTAAAGAGAGCATGTTTTATAATAGCACTATATCAGACATAGTACTTTAACTATACCATAAATGGTGTTTAACTATAGCTATTATAGTGTCACCATATTTATTGGCTTTTGCATAAACCTTTATGTGGTAAGTTTCATTTTTTTCCCCATCATACATAGCTGATGCATGACTGAGCTTTTAATTTGTATTAGAACTGTTTGTCAAATCTTTTTCTCCAAGGTTGACTTGGAAAAAATATTTTTATAACAAAATCTTTATAGTACTTTGGAAACAAAGTTTTTATATTAAATTGATTTGAGCCCTGAACTATTTTTATAGATTCTCAGGAGGAAGTTTCTCTACCTCCAGGGAACATGACGGCCTTTCTTAACCCTAGTGGTTTAAAATGTTGAATTATTAAACCATTAAACTAGGGTTCATATTGTTGTAATCTTCAGTCAGATCCATATTACAGATACCCACGCAAATGTGGGTTATATTCTATAATAAAGGTATATGGAGATTATTGCAGCAATTAGAATAAAGCGTAGGACACCTAAGACAAGGGACTAATTCAGGTATGTGTTTTAATTTTCTTCATCACAAATTCAAGATTTTCACCTATGCCTCTACCTTATAAACATTTAACAAATTGAGCACGTTATAGCTAATATAACCAGTTTTCTCTCTAATATAATTAGTAGGAATCTGATTCCGTTTTATTGGTGTATTTTTATTAATTTATCATAAAAGCAGTTTCTCTTTTTATACTGAAAGAACTTTTCTGAAAGTATAGTAGAAGGATGGAAAATTCCTTAATGGGAAGATGGGCTCACCCTCCTCTGCCCCCATATACCATACCTCTTACATGGAGTGTGTTACATGTGGTTTTAATAATGGTTAGCCTTATTTAACTCAGTGAAAAATAATATTGTGGCAACTTTATTTTAGACAATGCGTTACATATCATTCAATTTAATTCAATTTGATTGTAATGTCATAATTTCAATACACATATATATATATTCAACAGTTTTGCAGGATCTATAAAGTAGAAATAGAAGAATGTCACCATCAATTAAGCAGCACTCGCATGCACATAGAGTCAAAGATGAGAGAACAATTAGGCTGACAAGTTTCCACTAGAATAAAATGAACTTTGACTAGTTCAAAAAAGCTAAACCTCAAATATAGGTGTAGCAATTAGTTGTGAATTTTTCTGCTATCTGTAATGTAAAACACTTTGAATTGCGTTTTCTAAACTCCCTTAAAACCTGAAAAAGACTTAAGATGGAATTAATAGATTTCTCATAAATATTGATGGAGTCCAGTAAAGTTTTAAATATATGAAGTGTGTTCTGCAAAAATTATTTGAATTCTTCCTGAAATCTAGACCCTTTGAAAAAGGACCTGTTGCATCTGGCTCCCTCTCAAAGTAGTGTTCAGCAGATTGCGTGTGTTCTATTATAGGTTCACTACTGTGATAGACAAAGTGGCAAAGAGTGTGTGACCTGTCTGACATTAGCCCCTGTGCAGATGACTTTCCATGCTATTGGAAGCTCCATTGAAGCCAGCCATGACCAGGTATATAATATGCCACTGCCATTTTGCTGTGTTGTGGCCCAGCTCAGAACTTAGAGGCCATCAGAATGAGAGCTATGTGCACACATACAACTTTGCTTTCCTTAATGCATTATTTGCTGGGACCATTTGCTAGACTTTTGAAAAGACAAAAATTATTTGTGTTGGGAAACAGATATCCTAGAAGATTTAAATTATTTTGGATTTCTTATTTATAATTCATTATTAATTTAAATGTATAATAGAATTATCTTACAAAGAAAAAATAATTGCCCTAAAAGTTATTTTTATCTTGAATAATTACATATGAGAGAAAGGACCAACAAAACAATATAGATAACCCTGGGGTCTCATTGCAATATACTCACTTGGTTCTGTTGAGAATTTTATATTATAGAATATATAGTCATGCATCACTTAATGACAGCGATATGGTCTAAGAAATGTGTAATCAGATGATTTTGTCAGTGTGTGAACTTACATAGATCTAGACCATATGGCCTACTACACACCAGATTGTATGGTACAGCCTATTGCTTCTGGGCTACAGACCTGGACAGAGTCTTACTGTACTGAATACGTAGACAGTCATAACACAGTGATGTGTATTTGGTATGTGTGGTCTGTTACTAAAATGCCATTACACAGTGCATGACTGTATTAAGAATTTTCAAAACCAATATCTTAGTCCCATAAGTTTGGATATTATTAAAATTAAGTTCCAGTGTTGTTTTTACTTTCCAAGTTTTATTCTCAAATAAAGCTAAAAATCTGTAAAGTATATTGCTTTTTAATTTAAAAATTCATCTGATTATTTAAATAGCAGCCTGAGAGTACATCCTGTTTATAAGATAATACATATTTTTAATTAAAATAATCATCACATTAGACTAAACTGTGGTCATGTCCTAGAATTTCTAGCCAGGAATCAGAGTAAATAGACATATACAATTTACTGAGTGACTAACAAGCTGTGCTTTCTAAATTAACCATTCACATACGGAATAATTATAACCCACTTTATATCCATTTTTCAGTAAATTTTAGGACCGCTAATAGTCTCACCTGACTAAATCTTTTTTTCCTTCTAGTAGTGCCTCTTGCATGGAGAGAATAAATTGTCTTCTCAGACCTACAATTTGTCATTATTCAACTCAAGACCTAGGAAAACATTCTTAAGGGCGCACACCTCTCTAGTCCAGTCATTACTTGTTCATTGGTGTACATTGCTAATAGTCAAGAAAGAGCAGCTCGCTGATGATCAGGAAATCTTAAGTTAGCTGCAACCACCTGGGTAGATTTCTGTCGCCTCCTTCTAACTTTATTTTCTGGAATATAAAATGAAGGAGTTGGGTTAGATGACTTACAAAGTGCATTTCAGTGCTACCGTTTTATAACTGATCTTCCTGTTCCTGATTGAATGAGCCCCAGAATAAAAGGTTATGGCATGTTCATCTGGAAAGCAGCTTACAGACTGCGCCAGTGTGCTTCTCAGGTTTTTACCCTGACATATGCCCTGTCTGCAGAAAGGTACAGCGAGACCCGAGGGCCATATTCTAAACTAGTTTGCAGGAAGTGCCCTATTTCTTTCCATAAACTATGACATAGCTGTAGGCTAAGTGCTGAGGATGCATGGGAGAATGTCAGACATGGTTCCTACATGCACATTCACCCCTTGGAATATTTGACAAGTACAGCATAGCTACCCCTATATCTATTTCTCTTCACTCGTGGTGGAAACAAATGGTAAGAGCACCATGGGATGCTGTTCTGTAAATCTCTTCTTCTGAGACTGAGCAAAGAAATGAAGGACTATGTCAGTAACCCACATCGGAGAAAAGCAGCTCACTGTTAGCACAGCTGGCATGTTGCTATAAAAGAGCACTGGACAGGTAATGGAGACTGGAATCAAACCCAACTTTGTCCTTGAGTTGCCTATGGGACCTTGTTTCTTCACCTCTTTGTAAGGTGGTTTCTATATAAGATGACAAGGCTGGTTTAGGCTCATGCCAACTTTGTTTGCAAAGGTACTCGAAATCCAGGACTACTGTTTGCTCACCTTTACAAATAAGAATAAAAAAGTGCCTCTTCTTCAAGGTATTTTACTGCCATCTGAGAGAAAAATTTTTAATAGAAAAATCATCAATAAATGCAGTTTGGCCCTCATTGAGGTGTGCACTGAACAACCTGTGTGGCTGAACGTAGTGGGCTTACACCCCACCTACCTGGAATGTCCATTAGACTCTATGGTAAGTAAATGAAGACATTTGGTACTAAAGCAAATATATTATAGAAGACAAATTTGCATGAACTTTTAAGATAAAAAAGAAACTTTCAGCCTTCTTTGGTAATGGCCAAATTGATGAATGAATAAATGACCAGAACAATGACAGGAGTAATGATCAACCAAACACTTCACTGTGGTGGCCTTAAGACTACAAAGCAGGGGCTCGGCGCCTGTGGCTCAACGGGCTAAGGCACCAACCACGTACACCTGACCTGGCGGGTTCGAATCCAGCCCGAGCCTGCCAAACAATGACGGCTGCAACCAAAAAAAAAAGGCCAGGCATTGTGGCGGGCACCTGTAGTCCCAGCAACTTGGGAGGCAGAGGCAAGAGACTCGCTTGAGCCCAGGAATTGGAGGTTGCTGTGAGCTGTGATACCACGGCACTCTACCCTGGGTGACAGCTTGAGGCTCTGTCTCAGAAAAAAAAAAAAAAAAGAAAAGACTACAAAGCGGGTAGTGATATAGTCAGTACTTGGACAACTGGGCTCGCTGGGGAAAGGGGGCACAGAGTAACCCTCCACTCCACACCTCTTGGCTTTCTGCAGTGTGTTGTCATTACTTCCTTCCCAACCTTTGCCTGGGGAGAAGGTACTCCTTTGCCATACCAGCATAAACTTGATGTCTAATGTGGAAAAGATAGACCACTGAATACTTTTTCACAGGGAAGCATTTTAAAGCAAGAAAAATTACAACTGGCTAAAAAATCCTTTTTATTCCCAATCCATTTGAGCCAATGCAATTGAACAAACAATATTCTGAGAAAAAAAGTATTTTTCAAATTCGGAGATGGTTCTTCTTAGGGAATTCAGGTTGTTATTCCTTGTGTAGAAAATAAAGTGACTGATGAAAGAGCTCTCTAGTCTCAAGCCCTTATAGTATATCTTCTTTTTTTTTAAATTTAATTCTAGGAACTCAGTGAAGTAGAGGCTAAATTGTCACCTGGTAGGTTCACTCACTGTATTGGAAAATAACAGGACAGGGAGCATTTAGTGAAATTTCTCTATAACAGGTTAGTACAGGTAGATAGAAGGTCAGGAGAAAGACTCAATACTATTATCTGTTTGCCAAAGTCCAACGTATGGAACTGTTCTGCACATCCCCCTGCCACACCTGTTCTCCTCTGTTTGTCCTTTCCCCCATCCGGGTGGATGTTGCTACCACTCCTCAAGTTGCTCAGACCCTCCTGGAAGCTGCCCTTGACTCCTCACTCCCCTCACATACTACATCCAATCGCAGTACCTCTTTTCTACATTACCTCTCTGGTAGACTCCTTTCTGCCACCTCCAGTGTTACCATTCGGTTTCATTATCATTCAATATCATTCAATATCATTTTCAACGCAGATGACTACAGACCCTCTAAACTAGCCTTCTTAGTTCTACTTTTGTTCCACTATGGTCTGTCTTCCACACATTAGCCAAAATCGTTTCTAAATTAATCAGATGACATTACTCAACTGCTCAACACTTTCCAATGGCTCCCCATCAGGCCCCAATGGCACCCTGCATGGTTTGGCCACATCTCCAACTAAAGTTCCTACTGGTCTCCTGTTCACCGACTGTATCCCACTCACAGGCCTTGTTGCCAGTATCATGATAGTAAGTGAGAGAAGCCACTCAGAAGGCTACGTGCTGTAGATGCCGTTTGTGTACATTGTGGAAAAGTCAAACTACAGGAATAGAAAACAGATCAGTGGGTGCCAGAGGCTGAGGGTATGGAGAGGGACTGACTACAAAGTGCACTGAGGGCATTTGGGGGATAGGGGAGTGCCACATTTCAGCTGTGGTGGTAGAAACATTACTATATACATTCATCAAACTTACTGAACTATGCTCTAAAAAGGGTTAATCTTACTATGTATAGATAATACTTGATATTCATCTTTTAAAGAAAAACTACCAGATTCATTGCATTATCAGTCATACGGTACTGACCCTGAGGAAACATGCCTCTAAATTTAACCTGTAGCCTGATTTAGAGCTCCTAATATCAGTGATTTGTAAAAGCCTGCTTCAGACTTCGAGAATAATTAGTAGTCCTCAAAAAGTGGTCTCAGCCCATTCCTGTCTGACTTCAGGTAAAAGGTCTGTTCTCATTTGAGAACTCTGAATTCTCATCCAGACAGTGGGCGGTCCGTCAGGCTGCATTTGCCTGGAGGTCCCCAGGGTGTCTGGGAGAGAATGTTCTACATGTGTTTGCCTCTTTCATCACAACAAATGTGACATTACAGATTCACAACTTTAAGATGTTTAATTATCCAGAACAAAAACATAGTTTAAATTTCCAGGTACTAATTTCTTTAGCAAACATCAGCTATCTGAACAACTGCACTGGGGACTTCACCAGACACTGCAGCTTGCAAAGGTCACTAACTCACAGGCTTAGTCCTTGGTGAGCCAAGTGTTTTATCAAATTTAAAAATTGTAGCTCTTACGTGTTTCAATGAGTGATAATTCTTGTAAGTTGAATAAAGGAAAAAAAAATTTTTTTTTTAAGATTGAGCTAGTGAGAGTCTGGTCAATATTTTTCAGCATACTCTATTTGGAAATTAAAGTTATATTGTTAGTGTGTGTAGTTATAAGCAAAATCCTTTGTAATAGTACAGAAAAGTTTTGGAGTCTTCTAGCTTGGCATAAGTCATTAAGCATTCTTTCTCCTTTTGACCTCCACCCTTTCTGCATCTTTCTTATGACTTCGGATACGACTGAGTACCTCTTCCTGTCTGTCTCCCTTAATTACATCAGTCACCTTCTAGTTACAGCCCAAAGTCATAAACTTCCTTTCCTATCTTTATGTTTTCTTTTTATTCATCTTCCTTCTGATTGCATTGTCAATATCACCAGTCTCATGAATATTGAGCCAGTAGATGTAGCTTAGTGAAAATATTCAATTTCTAGTCAATAGTTTTACTGCTGCCTACCTTATTGTGTTGAGCTTAGATCTGGAGCTTACTTGCTTCATATCAATAAAAGAATTAAATCAACCACCTAGTCAAGCACTAAGCACCAATGAATTATACCATATATGTAAGTGTCTACTGTAACCTGACTTCTAGTCCACAAAAGCAAGACATACAGAATAAGTGACAATGCAGCGTTAGCACATTACAGATGCTCCTCAGCGTATGGTGAGGTGATGTCCTGATAAACCTACCGTAAGTTGAAAGTACCGTAAGTAGAAAATGCACTTAACACACCCAACCTACCAGGCATTGCAGCTCAGCTCAGACTACCCTGTCAATTGTTCATCCCCATGGCTGTGTGGCTGACCAGGAGCTTCAGGTTGCTGCCGCTGCCCATGAGGAGCAGAGAGTATCGTAGTGCATATTGCCAGCTCAGGAAGACATCAAAATTCAAAGTATGGTTTCTACTGAATATGTATCACTCTCACACCATTGTAAAGTTAAAAAAATTGTCTAAGTCAAACTGTCGTTAAGTCAGGGACCATCTGTACTTGGATTAAAAAATAAATGCTGTAAGAGAAAATAAACAAGAACCAAACTTTTAGATAAGATGTTTACCGTGTGCTATTGTACTAAGCTCTCCACATATTATTTTGCCTAATTCTCACAATAATTCCAACAAGGCACCATGGCAGTTGGCAGTTGTATATTTGCTGCATTGCTTTTAAGGTTTATGTCCAGATTAGTAAAATTAAGCTGAATTGTTCCCGAAGTGTGTGCTTTGATCATGATTCAAGTCAGACCTCTCAAAGGACAACCATTAAGTGTAACAATTTATAGATCTACTGGGTATTCTGCTCTATTTTTGATTAATTATGTTCTATTGATAGGTTACTTTCTAATTAAAAGTCTCTTTGCCTAATTATGCCACAATGTCTTACAGTTACAAGGTATTTTAGGACTATTTTAATGAAAGACTGAAGGAAAGCCTTCCTACATTTTATCCAAATATATATTATCACAACAATAATGTATTGATTGATTACAAACTGCGTGCAGAACTTTTGCAGTACTAGATGGTCTCAAGTGATAGTACCTGTACTCCTTTGCCCCTGAGGTAATTATAGTTAATAGAGTGTATCAGCCAGGATGCTCTGGGCTACAACTAACAGAAAGCCTGACTCATACTGGTGTAAATAATAAGGAATCTCTTAATCTCACATAACAGGAAGTTCAAAGGAAGGGTGAGCTCCAGGGTTGGTTGATAAAGCAGCTCATTGATGTCAATAAGCACTCAGGTTACTCCCATTTCTTAACTCTGCCACCCTCCACTTCATCCTGTGACTAATAGAAAGATAGCCACATAGTTCTCTGTGTCATGTGCATCATAGCCACATCCAAAAGGAGAGATCCGACCTTGTCCTTGGGCAAAGATGTCCATGCCAGGAACCCCTGCAGCTATCTTTTCCTCATAGCTCATAGGCCTGGGTTATATTGGTCACGTGGCCATCTCTGAGCTAGTCACTGGTAGGAGAAATGGTAGCACCTCTGCCCTAACTGCTTGGGGTGAAATGGTGGTTCAAGGTCAACCTCAAGGACTATGCACATACATGAGAGATCAAATGTCATACATGTAATTTAAAATTTTCTAGTAGCTACATTAAAAAACAAACAGCACGCTCAGCGCCTGTGGCTCAACAGGCTAAGGCACCAGCCACGTACACCTGAGCTGGCAGGTTCGAATCCAGCCCGGGCCCGCCAAACAATAATGATGGCTGCAACCAAAAAAAAATGGCCGGGCATTGTGGTGGGCGCCTGTGGTCCCAGCTACCTGGGAGGCGGAGGCAGGAGACTCTCTTGAGCCCAGGAATTGGAGGTTGCTGTGAGCTGTGATATTACAGCACTCTATTCTGGGTGACAGCTTGAGGCTCTGTCTCAAAAAACAAAAAACAAATAGCACATTTTATTTACTTAACCCAGTATATCTAAAATAGCATTTCAACATGTAATCAATTTTTAAGATTGTTGAGATATTTTACTTTTTTTAAGACTTGAAATCTGGTTGTGTATTTTACACTTAAAGCATTTCTGATTTTGGACTGTCCCATTTCAGGTACTTAGTAGACACGTGTGCATTGAATGGCATAGATCTGCAGGGTGAAAGCCAAGGATTTGGTTCCTGCCCGTGTCTCTGATCTCATCATTTACCATTCACCCTGTGCTCAACTTACACCCACACTTCACGCTCTCATGTGGACCTGAGCTACTGTGTTGCGTGCTTTCATATGTCTGTCTTGGCTTTTGCTGTTCCTGGCCTGGCCATGCTGTCCTTGCTCACATGGGAACATAAATTATTGTATCCCTTAGATTCAACCAAGACATCACTCCAGTCAGTAGGCCTTTCCCAAACTGATGTAGTTAAACCTCACCTTCCTTTTTGGTCTATCTGTACTTTTTACATTTTTTCATTGTTACACTTATCAAACTGTGTCCCATTATCTATTTTAGTGTTGGCCTGCCCCAGTGAGCAGTGACCTTCTCGAGGTCCACGACTGGTCTTACCTCAATATTTTCAGTATTTTCTGGCACTTGGAAGGAACTCAATAAATGTTTATAGGTTGGAATTAAACTGAATTTCTAAGAAAATTGAAATGACTTGTACTTGGTAGAATTCATTTGGTAAAATTAATGACAAAAATAGAATGTTTGGCCCAATAAGCTTTCTCTGATGGTAACCCTATAAGAACATTTTAAAGGATCTCAGTACTTCCCAAATAATGACCTTGGAGTATTCTCATATTCTCAGTACTCTGAATATGTAAAATGGTCCTTAGGAATTCATATCTTTATTAATTCTTTTACCTATTTATAACTTTTCTACCTACCTCCATGCATATGAGTACATTGGTAGTGTCCTAAATTATTTTCTTCAAGTGCCAAGGGTGACTGATGATTCTAGCCTCTGTGATGTAGTGTACAAGTCAGTATTCATTCAGTGTAGAATTCAAGTAAGTGTCATTTGTGACCACATTCCTCAGCATCTAAAGAGGCACAGACATCATAGATTTGAGCAACAATTACCCAAGCCTCTATTAAGCTTTTCATTAATATAAAAGATATACTGAAGTGATACTACATAACGGCAGATCCCCATCCATCATCCTAAAGGCCCTTGGCAGTGGTTCTGGCATTCTTCACGTTATGGGTTCAGTGTAGGTTTTGAACTTTAGCTTCTTTGGCTAGCTCTGTGTATTCAGCAGTGCTGAGTGCTATGGGGTGTGGAAAAACCGGTTCTGATCACTGCTGTTGGCAGTTTCTAGGAGGTTCTAGAGCTGCTGCGATTCAAAATGTAACTTGATGTTTACTTTTTATGTAATATCCCTTTGCTAAATGAGATATATGAAAAAGGAGCATCAACTTTAATGTTTATTTTGGGAAATTGCTTTCGCACTTGTTGAATTTTATATTTCAAAAAGTTTCCTCCATCTCAGATTCATCCCTTGACCATAGAACTAAAATTTCTCTTGTTGATGTTTAACTTTATTATATGAAATTTTCATGTTACAAAAACATCTTAGAGTTAAGGAATCTAATCATATCTTCAAAAAAAATTACAGCAAGTAAAGTCCCGTGGAACTTCTCCCCACTAGATACGTATTATTCAATGATGTTCTACTATAGGAGTTAGCAAACTGTGGCACTTGTGACAAAGCCAGCCGAACACCAAAACTAAGAATGTCGTTTATATTTTGAAATGCTCAGAAAAAAATCAAAAGGAGAAATAATATTTCAGAACATGTGAAGTATATGGAATTTAAATTTTAGTGCCCATAAATAGAACTTTACTGGACCATGACCATAGCCATGGATTTCCATGTGGCCTGTGACCACTTTCATGGTATAATAACAGACATCCGTAGTTAGAGACCTTACGGTCTGTGATGCTCCAAGTATTTACTGTCTGCCCCTTACAGAAAATTTTGCCAATTCAGTCCTAATATTAGAATGAAAAAACATTAAACCTTTTGAATTTTGTGTTAAGTGTTACCTTAACCATGGTCATTCAGAGCTCATTTTCAGAAAGGAGCCAATTTTCTGGAAATAGTGCCCAATGTGATAGCACAATTAGACTTGACTATGAATTTTGGACTGATTTACTCCATAGTGGAAAACAATTTTATTTTCTAAGGGAATAATAAATATCTTCATCACTATTCATCAGAGCATTGAAAGAACATTTGCTTATAACAAAGGTTGCTTTTGTGTCCTTACTGAAATCCCATTTAGAAGCACTTCACAGTTGGACTTTTTTTTTTTTTTTTTTTTTAGTTTTGGCCAGGGCTGGGTTTTGAACCCGCCACCTCCAGTACATGGGGCCGGCGCCCTACTCCTTTGAGCCACAGGTGCCACCCAATAGTTGGACTTTTTTTCCTTAAAGTAATAGAGAATATTCTGTTGTTTTCATAGTGATCTTTTGTTTCTTTCATTTCAGGTATATAAGCAGTTACTAGAACCAACAGTGAGTTATAGGGGAAGGTAGTGAAAAGATTGAATATTAGGTATTTTATAACTGACTCACTATTTCATTTATGCTTAGTACATAAATGAATACGTTTCTAAGAGTTTGCATATATCCAATGATATTGTGCACATAAGTGACTTATTAATTTGAGCAATAAAATACTTTTGGAGTAGAGTCAAGACCCATGAATTTACTTATTACTTTCTTTCTCCCACTTTTTTTTCCTGAAATGATGAATAAAAGCTATTTTTTAATCTGCAAAAAAGCAGGAAATTTTAAGTTTAAAAAAATTTTTAATTTTAGGTTTAAAAAACGACTAAAAAGTGTAGTGGTTTTGTCCATGCCTCAACTTACCTGCAGCTAAGTGTTCACAGCACGTTATCCCTTTAAAGATAATTTCATATTTGCGATCTCAAGGGAGATAAAGCGTAAGTAGAATTCAAAGTGTTTTCTAGATTTCCTAGTAAATTTTGTTTAATTTTGGACTTGCATACATTCTCTGTCAGTAGTTCCTTAATTTTTCATTCATATTCTAATTCTTTTTTTTTTTTTTTTTTTTGGTTGCAGCTGTCGTTGTTTAACTGGGCGCAGGCTGGATTTGAATGCGCCAGCTCAGGTGTACGTGGCTGGTGCCTTAGCCTGTTGAGCCACAGGCACCAAGCCTCATTCGTATTCTAATTCTTACTGTTCTTTCTAAATTAAAAATATTTAGGTAGGAAGTCAGTATTCCTGCTATTCTATATGCCTCTGTCAGCTGTTGATTTGAAAATCACTGGGGAAATATTCTAAAAAAACATTTCTGTTAACAATTCACTAATGAATCAATCCAGATACATTATTAAACCAATAAATACCATATGTATGTAACTGGCTAAATGGATATGAAAGTTATAGTGGAAAACTGTTGCCTATATAGACTTTTTAAAAGTGGTGATCAATGGAATATAGTTCCCTAGGCTACAGATTTGAGAGCATTATTGCCCACCAGAGGTCACTTTTACAACCTAAAGAGTATTGCCTTCCTCGTAAACTCAAATTATGGTGTTGTGTATGATTTATTACACACTTAAAACTGAAAAGCGGTAACTTCTCTCCTTTTGCAATACACTTTCAATTAAGTCATGCCTCTCCTCATGTCCAAAATTCCTTTTTAGACAAACTAGTTACTGGTTATTTTTCAAATTTTCAGAATTTTCAGTGTTATTCTTTCATTGCTAATATTCGTGTGGCCTGCTCTCTTTGTTTCTAAGTTGGCACCTAACGCCTTTTCAGATCACATATTTTTAATATACCCTTTAGTTAATTGGCTTCTCCTTTGCATCCTCTGATGGAAGGAATTTGAAGGTGTTTAAACTAAAAAATATTTAATATATGTGATATTAAATTACAAGGCCAAGCTAGTGATAAAAAAAAGTTTCTGTTACCCTTCATAGGTGATGCACTTCCAGCAAACCTAGGTCAGAGTCACTACTATTTGATAAGAGGTATCACTGCTCTACCAAGACCCATAAAAGTTTCTCTTTAAAAGACTGATGTCCTGATTGGCCTCCTCCCTGGTTCACCTACCCTCACCTGCAGAGAGAGGTCACACCTTCACATAGGTTCTTGCCACAGTGGGAAGCATATAAGAAAATTTTCAGATCAAGGAACAGTTTCCCTGGGGATCAGTCTTCTTGTTGTAGGAACATTTCTGCTTCCTAGATGATTGTTTGCTAGAATCCTACCCTGGAATTTCCCAACTGTTTTGGAAATTAAGTTCTACCTACTTAATTTGAGTTCTGACCTCTGGTTACTTACGTAGGGCCTGCCCTGTTGGTTTATCTTGGCCTACAGATACTTTCATCCTCGCTGATTGTGTACTGCTTAACTAACCCTTGACATTAGCTCCTATTTGCTATTGTTCTCTGTACCTAACATTTCAGAGATTCATTGTTTTCACATTTCTCTCCAAATTCTGGCCTGCCAGAAACTGTAGATTGGCAGAATTCCATTTTATCATATTCTATAACTATTAGGAAATCCAGAGAATATATATCTACTTGCTGGCAGAACTGATACTCAGTATGTCCTCTGATATTATTATAGCAATTGTCAAAATGTTTAAATACTTTAATACCACTTGGCCAATAGATGCTGCCTGATTTTTCACCCTCTGCTTTGTGGCCTCATGTGCAGGACTACGATCTAAATCATTGCAGTTTTTAGGACTCTGTTTTGTTTTCCTATTTTTGTTCATCAGTTTCTGTGCCATACTAGTTATTAAACATTTTAAAGACTACCTCTGCTTTCAAAAGTATATGTAAGAGTTAAATTCTTTAAGAAACAAAGCTGAAAAGTAATTACTCTGAAAGATTTTTGAAAATTTCATTGGAAATCAAAAAGCATTTTAGTTTATTCATTGAACAGTCATATTTTAAGCACTATCTGTATGTCTACCACTGTACAAGATGCTAAAAACATTTTTTTGTTTTACAAATAAGGAAAGCCCTCAAATTGAATGTTAAAAGTTGGAGATAGGGTAGATGAAGGTGGGCCCTCCCTGTAACTCATGTTCAATTTTGCTGTGAATTTGAAATTTCTCTAAATAATAAAGTCCTAACAAAGGAAAAAAATGGAGTAGTAACAAAATATAAACAGAAAACAAAGGCCAATTGTAAACCAATATTATTTTGTGTCAGAAATGTTTTAAAAATCTGTATATGTGCATATGAATTTTAAAAAGTTGTGGAGTCTAGGAATGATTAAGAACAGAAGAATTCTCCTGGTTAAGGTTTTTTTTTAGGAGTTAGTGGACCAAAAATTGAGAGACAAATTATGACTATGCTGGTGCCTGTGAAATCAGTGTGGCAGCCAGATGCAGAACTGACAGGTGTGAGAAAGACTTCTCTGGTAGCAATTCAGGAATGGGTGCTGGTCACCCTGGTGGGTGGGGCTCTGAAAATATCAAGGAAAGCAGCATTTCTCCCAGTGAGACATTGCAGAGAAACAATCAGCAGCCCTTGGTGACCAGCTAAGTATGAAAGAATGAAAAAGAGCAATTATAAATAACTCTAAAGGCAGACTACCAAAAGGGTAAGACTACCAAAAGTAAGAGCTAGGCACATCCTCTTTCCAAAAGCAATAATAGAACTGAACAAAGTTGTTGAAAACAACAATTTGGGGACTCTAGAGATTGATAAAAGGCATGCAACAAATTGAGAAGCATTTATTCATAGAAAAACTACAGAACTCCACGTAAGAAATGTAAAATTTGATGGTGTTCCTACCTGGGAGGCTCCCATCACCCACCTCCAGACTCAGCACAATAGCTCCACAAAGACAAGGGATGCCATGAAAATTGGCAGTTCATTGAAGGAGTGGCCGTCTTTGATATGAAGTGGTATATGAAAAGCCCAATGCCCAATGTAAGTCTACGTGTAAGTAACTGTAGACATCCCGGTAGGAAACCAAATAGAAAGACTAGTTAGCAGCTCAGTGAGCCTGATGTTACGGTCCTGATTGGGACCAACAATGGACCAGCAGGCTAACCAGAAATTTATCGTGGAGATTTGGGAAATGGCACAACGATAGGGTGCCTTGATAAACTCCCCAAAATGTTTTAAACACATGTAGGATAGATCAGCGAGTGCTCAAGCTAGCCAGCTATACCCTCTGGCTAACTGTGAATTTCTGTACATATGCAGAGTAGACACAAGAGGGACCAGCAGAAAGTAAATGCAAGAGCAAACCTGAAAACTGCTGAACTTGTATTGTACTCCCAAGTGAAATGCAGACCCATAGGCAGAGGATAGGAGCTGTCCTGGCTCAGGGGTTTAAACATAACTGACAAGTATTGGCTGATAACCAAGCTATGCAGATAACAGAAGTGACTGCTAGGAAACCAAGTTTAAAATTAAAAATAAGCCAGGTGCAGCAGCTCAGGCCCTTAATCCTAGCATTCTTCTGGGAGGCTGAGGCAGGAGAATTGCTTGAACTCAGGAGTTTGAGACCAGCCTAAGCAAGGGTGAGACCCAAACTCTGCTAAAAATAGAAAAATTAGCTGGGCATGGTGGCACATGCCTATAGACACAGCTACTCAAGAGGCTGAGGCAAGAGAGTCACTTGAGCCCAGTACTAATGAGGTTGCTGTGAGCTACAAGGATGCCATGGCACTCTACACAGGGCAACAGAATGAGACTGTTTCTAAATAAATGAATAAAAACAAAAATAAGTTTCAAAAAATTTAGTAGCAATATAAGTAGCCCTGCATGGTGAAGGAGGTGGAGTCCACAGATTTAGTCTAGGCAAATTAATAAAGAAGAAAACCACAGTGAGAGCAACAACCCTGAGGGGAGAACATTCAAATCCAGAGTCACTATAGTATCACATCTGAAGTTGTGGTTTTCAATAAAAAATTACAAGATACATAAAAAAAGAAAAGAGTGACCAATGCTCAGGGGAAAAAACAGTCAATGGAAATTTCTGTTTGGACCTAGATGTTGGACTCAGAAGACAGAGACTTCAAAGCAGTGATGGTAAATATATTCAAGGAATTAAAGGAAACTGTGCAGAGAATTAAAGGAAAGTATAATAGTGGCTCAATAAATAGAGAATCTCAATGAAGAGGTAGAAATCATTAAAACGTCAGATGGAAATTCTGGAGTTGAAAAGTACAATACTGAAATGAAAAAGTCACTTGAATGACAACACATTTGAAATGGCAGAAGAGAGCACCAGTGGACTCCAAGGTAGATAAAAAGAAATTATCCAGTTGGATAGTGCTGGAAATTCTAGCCAATACAATTAGGCAAGACAAAGAAATAAAGGACATTCAAATGGGAGAAGAGGAGGTCAAACTCTCCCTCTTTGCTGACGATATCATCTTATACTTAGAGCTAATGCCAAAGACTCAACCACAAGACTCCTGGAAGTCATCAAAAAATACAGTAATGTCTCAGGATATAAAATCAATGTCCACAAGTCAGTAGTCTTTGTATACGCTGATAACAGTTAGGGGCTCATTAAGAACACAACTCCCTTCACCATAGCTTCAAAGAAAATAAAATATGACCTAGGAATATACCTAAGAAAGGAGGTGAAGGACCTCTATAAAGAAAATTATGAAATCCTAAGAAAGGAAATAGAGGAAAAACATACCATGCTCATGGCTGGGAAGACTCAACATTGTTAAAATGTCTATACTTCCCAAAGCAATCTACCTATTTAATGCCATCCCTATTAAGATACCAACATCATGCTTTCAAGATTTGGAAAAAATGATTCTGCGTTTTATTTGGAACCAGGAAAAAACTGGTATAGCTAAGGCAGTTCTTAGTAATAAAAACAAACCTGGGGGCATCACCATACCAGATTTTAGGCTGTACCTCAAGCCATAGTGGTCAAGGCAGCATGGTACTGGCACGAAAATAGAGACATAGACATTTGGAATCGAATAGAAAACCAGGAAATGAAACTAACATCTCACAGTCACCTAATCTTTGATAAACCAAACAAGAACATACCTTGGGGAAAAGACTCCGTATTCAATAAATGGTGCTAGGAGAACTGGATATCCACGTGTAAAAGACTGAAACTGGACCCATACCTTTCTCTACTCACAAAAATTGATTCAAGATGGATAGAGGACTTACATTTAAGGCGTGAAACAATAAAAATCCTCAAAGAAAACTAGGAAAAACACTGGAAGATATTGGCCTGGGGAAAGACTTAATGAAGAAGACCTCTGTGGCAACTGCAACAACAACAAAAATAAACAAATGGGACTTAATTAAACTGAAAAGCTTCTGTACAGCTAAGGAGACAACAACCAAAGCAAATAGACAACCTACACAATGGGAAAGGATATTTGCATTTTTTGAATCAGACAAAAAACTAAGATCTACAGAGAACTCAAATTAATCCACATGAAAAAAGCCAACAATCCTATATATCAGTGGGCAAGAGACCTGAATAGAACCATCTCTAAAGAAGACAGATGAATGGCTAACAAACATATAAAAAAATGCTCATCATCCCTAATTATTAGAGAAATGCAAATCAAAACCACCCTGAGATACCATCTAACCCCAGTGAGAATGGCCCACATCACAAAGTCTCAAAACTGCAGATGCTGGCATGGATGTGGAGAGAAGGGAACATTTTTACACCTCTGGTGGGACTGCAAACTAATATAACCTTTTTGGAAGGAAGTATGGAGAACTCTCAAAGAACTCAAGTTAGACCTCCCATTTGATCCTGCAATCCCATTACTGGGCATCTACCCAGAAAGAAAAAAAAAAAATCCTTTTATCATAAGACACTTGCACTAGACTGTTTATTGCAGCTCAGTCTACAATCGCCAAAATGTGGAAACAGCCTAAATGCCCACCAACCCAGGAATGGATTAACAAGCTATGGTATATGTACACTATGGAATACTATTCAGCCATTAAAAAAATGGAGACTTTACAGCCTTTGTATTAACCTGGATGGAAGTGGAACAAATTATTCTTTTTCTTTCTTTTTTTTTTTGAGATAGAACCTCAAGCTTTCACCCTGGGTAGAGTGCCATGGCATCACAGCTCACAGCAACCTCCAATTCCTGGGCTCAAGCGAGTCTCCAACCTCTGCCTCCCAAGTAGCTGGGACTACAGGCTCCTGCCACAACACCTGACCATTTTTGGTTGCAGCTACCATTGTTGTTTGGCAGGCCTGGGCTGGATTCGAACCTGCCACCTCAGTTGTACGTGGCTTGGGCCTTAGCCCGTTGAGCCACAGGCACTGAGCTGGAATACATTATTCTTAGTAAAGCATCACAAGAATGGAGAAGCATGAATCCCATGTACTCAATTTTGATATGAGGACAATTAATGATAATTAATGACATCATGGGGGGGGAGAGCAGAGAGAGAAAGAATGAGGGAGGGGTGGGGAAAGGAAGAGCAGAGAGAGGGAAGGAGCGAGGTGGGTGGGGTCTTGGTGTGTGCCACAACTTTTGGGGGCAAAACACGATTGTAAGAGGGATGTTACCTAACAAATGCAATCAGTGTAACATGTTTTCTTGTACCGTCAATGAATCCACAACAGTAAAAAAAAAAAATAGCCCAGTGTTGTGGTGGGCACCTATAGTCCCAGCTACTTGGGAGGCTGAGCTAAGAGAATCACTTAAGCCCAGGAGTTGGAGGTTGCTGTGAGCTGTGATGCCACAGCACTCTACTCAGGGTGACAGCTTGAGGCTCTGTCTCAAAAAACCTAAAATAAATAAATAAATAAATAAACATCTGCACATAGCTCAGCACCTGTGGCTCAAGTGGCTAAGGCACCAGCCACATACACCTGAACTGGAGGGTTTGAATTCAGCCCGGGCCCGCCAACAACAACGACAGCTACAACCAAACAAAAATAGTGGGGTGTTGTGGTGGACGCCTATAGTTCCAGCTACTTGGGATGCAGAGGCAGGAGACTCGCTTGAGCCCAGGAGTTGGAGGTTGCTGTGAGCTGTGACGCTATAGCACTCTACCCAGGGGACAGCTTGAGGCTCTGTCTCAAAAAACAAAAACAAAGAAAAAACATGTGCACAAGGGTTGGTGTGGGGGCTCACACCTGTAAGCCCAGCACCCCTGGCAGCCGAGGTGGGTGGATCTCCTGAGCTCAAGAGACCAGCCTGAGCAATAGCAAGGCATTCCCATTCCCCCACTTCCATCTCCACTAAAAATAAAAACCTAGCCAGGCCTTGTGGTGGGTGTTCGTAGTCCAGCTACTTAGAGGCTGATGCAGGAGGATCACTTGAGCCCAAGAGTTTGAGGTTGCTGTGAGTCTGGCTGACTCCATGGTACTCTAACCCAGGCAACAGAGTGACACTCTGTCTCAAAAATAAAATCCCGGGGGTGGCACCTGTGGCTCAGTGGGTAGGACGCCAGTCCTATATACCGAGGGTGGCCAAATTGCAACAAAAAAATAGCCAGGTGGCTCTGCGCCTGAGGCTCAATGGGCTAAGGCGCCAGCCACGTACACCTGACCTGGTGGTTAGAATCCAGCCCAGGCCCGCCAAACAACAATGGTGGCTGCAACCAAAAAATGATGGGGCGTTGTGGCGGGCGCCTGTAGTCCCAGCTGCTTGGGAGGTGGAGGCAGGAGACTCGCTTGAGCCCAGGAATTGGAGGTTGCTATGAGCTGTGATGCCACGGTACTCTATCCAGGGTTACAGCTTGAGGCTCTGTCTCAAAAAAGAAAAAAAAAAAATAGCCAGGTGTTGTAGTGGGCGTCTGTAGGCCCAGCTACTTGGGAGGCTGAGGCAAGAGAATCACCTAAGCCCAGGAGTTGGAGGTTGCTGTGAGCTGTGTGACTCCATGGCACTCTAGTGAGGGCGACAGCTTAAGGCTCTGTCTCAAATAAATAAATAAATAAATAAATACCTTTATTTAAAAAAATACAATTAAAAAAATAATAATAAAATAGGCTCAGTGCCTGTAGCACAGTGGTTATGGCACCAGCCACATACATGGAAGGTGATGGGTTCGAACCCAGGCCAGGCCAGCTAAGCAACTGCAACAACAAAAACAAACAAACAGGGTGGCGCCTGTGGCTCATTGAGTAGGGCGCCGGTCCCATATACTGAAGGTGGTGGCTTCTAAACCCGGCCTTGGCCGAATTGCAAAACAGAAAAATAGCTGGGCGTTGTGGTGGGCGCCTGTAGTCCCAGCTACTCAGGAGGCTGAGGTAAGAGAATTGCCTAAGGCCAGGAGTTGGAGGTTGCTGTGAGCTGAATGACACCATGGCACTCTACCGAGGGCAATAAAGTGAGACTCTGTCTCTCAAAAAAAAAACCAAACAACCAACCAACCAACAAAAATAATAATAATAAAATAAAATCCCACTGAACCTAATTTGTTTTCCTATGCCAATGCCTGCTACTATACAGACAGCCCTTCCCTCTACAAGGCCAGGGGCTTTCATGGATGAAAGAGGTATGTGAGACTGTAAGGGCCAGTTCCAGGGATGAAATTAGCTCAAACCCAACAAATCAAAATGGCATACAGATACAAAGATCTCTAGATTCCTTAACTCAAAATGTTTTTATTTTTATTTTTTATTATTTTTTGAGACAGCATTTCACTTTGTTGCCCTCGGTAGAGTGCCAGTGGCATCATAATTCACAGCAACCTCAAACTCTCAGGCTTAAGTAATTCTCTTGTCTCAGCCTCCTGAGTAACTGGGACTATAGACGCCTGACACAATGCCTGGGCTATTTTTTTAGAGATAGGGTCTTGCTCTGGCTCAGGCTGGTCTTGAACCTATGAGCTCAGGCAATCCACTCACCTCAGCACAAGGGATTCTCTTACCTCAGCCTCCCAAGTAGCGGGGACTACAGGTATCTGCCACATTGCTGAGCTATTTTTAGAGATGGGCTTTCGCTCTTGCTCAGGCTGGTCTGGAACTCCTGGGCTCAAGCAATCCACCCGCCTGGGCCTCCCAAGTGCTAGGATTACAGGAGTGAGCTACTGTGCCCCACACTCAAATGTTTTTAAGCAAATGCTTATGTTTATATAGCTAATTGCTGTAAGTTTGGCACTAACACCAAGATTAAGTAACTGGGTCCTTTGTGATAAGTTAATTTTATAACCTTGGTTTTGGCTATTGGTTTTCAAGTATATTGCTTAGATTATTATTGATATATATATATATTTTTTTTTTTGGGAAACAGAGCCTCAAGCTGTCAGCCTGGATAGAGTGCTGTGGCATTACAGCTCACAGCAAACTCAAATTCCTGGGCTTAAGCGAGTCTCCTGCCTCTGCCTCCCAAGTAGTTGGGACTACAGGCACCCACCACAACACCCGGCCATTTTTTGGTTGCAGCCACCATTGTTGTTTGGCGGGCCTGGGCTGGATTCGAACCCACCAGCTCAGGTGTATGTGGCTGGTGCCTTAGCCACTTGAGCCACAGGCGCCGAGCCCACATGGCTAATTTTTGTTTGTTTTGTTTAGCAGGCCCAGGGTGGGTTCAAACCCATCAGTTCCAGAGCACGTGGCTGGTGCCCTAACCACTGAGCTACAGGCACCCAGGCACTTAAAAAGTATTTTTAGTGTATTTATTTATTTTTTTTTGTAGAGACAGAGTCTCACTTTATCGCCCTCTGTAGAGTGCTGTGGTGTCACACAGCTCACAGCAACCTCCAGCTCTTGGGCTTAGGTGATTCTCTTGCCTCAGCCTCCCGAGTAGCTGGGACTACAGGCGCCCGTCACAACGCCTATTTTTCTGTTTTGCAGTTCTGCCAAGGCTGAGTTTGAACCCGCCACCTTCGGTATATGGGGCCGGTGCCCTACTCAATGAGCCACAGACACCGCCCTAGTTTAGTTTTTTTGTTTTTGAGACAGAGTCTCACTCTGTTCCCCTGGGTAGAGTGCCATAGCGCCATAGTTCACAGCAACCTCAAACTCTTGGCCTCAAGTGATCTTTTTGCCTCAGTTTTCCTAGTTTTATTTATTTATTTTTTGCAGTTTCTGGCCAGGGCTGGGTTTGAACCCACCACCTGTGGCCTATGGGGCTGGTGCCCTACTCCTTTGAGCCATGGGCACTGCCCTAGTTTTTGTAGAGACAGGGGTCTTGATCTTGCTCAGGCTGGTCTTAAATTCTTGAGCTCAAGCGATTCTCCTGCCTTGGCCCCCCAGAGTTCTGGGATTACAAGCATGAACCACATGCCCAGCCTGCTTAAAAGATTTTGAGGGGTTAATGAGTGCCTGTCCACCTCCATTGTTGGGACCTGTAGGAGACACCTGAAAAGAAACACCTTGGTAATAAGGGAATGGGGAAGGGATTGGTCTCTCGTTAAAAAGCCGGAGAGCACATACATCATTGCTTGCAGTCTCCACACCTGTGGTGTAAATAGCCACGGGAGAAGTTAGTCGAGGATCCTGCTAGGCTCCTACTAAGACTGACTGCTGCACCTTTGAGGTGCTCCAGCACCTCTGACCTGACTGAGACAACTGACTGCTCCTGATGGGGAGCTTTACCTGACAGAGACAACAGGCTCCCCGGCACTTATGGGGAATCATACCCAGAGCGAAATGAACAGCGGTCCACATCCTGGTAATTTCATGGGCCAGAGCCGGCAACCTAGCGTCCAGGCTCCAAAAGGGCCCAAAATATTTATTTGACTATAAGGCTTTATGGCTCTAAACCTCTCCTCTCAGCCAAATAGGCCCCAATGAAGGCTTAGTGGACCTGGGACAAATAACCACTTCACACTGGAAATGATGAACCAAAATAACGTTTGGCCATTGTTGCTGTCTCTGGTATGTCTTGGCCAAAAGAGGGGAACTAAAAATAAAATCTTGGCTCGTCACCTGTGGCTCAAGTAGCTAAGGCGCCAGCCACATACACCTGAACTGGTGGGTTTGGATCCAGCCCAGGCCCGCCAAACAACAATGATGGCTGCAACCAAAAAAAAAAGGTAGCCAGGTATTGTGGCAGGTGCCTGTAGTCCCAACTACTTGAGAGGCAGAGGCAGGAGAATCGCTTGAGCTGAGGCTCTGTCTCAAAAAAAAAATAAATAAATAAATAAAAAATAAAATCTTGGCTCGGCGCCTGTGGCTCAACGGGCTAAGGCACCAGCCACGTACACCTGAGCTGGTGGGTGCGAATCCAGCCCCAGGGCCCGCCAAACAACAATGATGGCTGCAACCAAAAAATGGCCGGGCGTTGTGGCAGGCGCCTGTAGTCCCAGCTACTTGGGAGGCGGAGGCAAGAGACTCGCTTGAGCCCAAGAATTGGAGGTTGCTGTGAGCTGTGATGCCATGGCACTCTACCCAGGGTGACAGCTTGAGGCTCTGTCTCAAAAAAATAAAAATAAAAATAAAATCTTAAGCTCCCTGCTACCTTAAGGACTCTGTCTTGGCCAAGAACCCCCAGAAAAAAGCCTTAAAACTGAGTTCCCAGCCATGATGGGGTGAGAGGTGTCAAGCACCATTACACAAGTATGTTTTCTCTTCATAAAAGGCATGGCTTGTTAAATATGTACATTTAGTCATTTTGCTGAAATGGTCCGGCTCATGCCTGTAATCTCAGCACTCTGGGAGGCTGAGGCAGGTGGATTGCCTGAGCTTATGAGTTCTAGACCAGCCTGAGCAAAAAGCAAGACCCCATCTCTACTAAAAATAGAAAAACTGAGGCTACAGGATTGCTTGAGCCCAAGAGTTGGAGGTTGCTGTGAGCTATGTTCCTATGGCACTCTACCTAGGTCACCAGCTTGAGACTGTCTCAAAACAAAACAAACAAACAAACCCCCAGAACAACTAGCTAGGCATTGTGGCCAGGGCCTATAGTCCCAGCTACTTAGGAGACTGAGGGAGGACCATGCTTTAGCCCAAGAGTTTGAGGTTGCTATGAGCTCTAATGCCATGGTATAAATAAATAAATAAATAAAACATTGTAGAGCCAGCACAGGAATGAATGTGGGAAAGGAATTCTCATAACCCTGACAGGAGTGCAGGCATTTTAGAAAAACAGGTCAGAAACCAGCAACCTCTCTCCCCAAGACTTTTGGAGTGCTTCAAGACCAGAGTTCCTGGAAACACACTACCCATATTCCCTCAGGAACCAGAGGTGAGCTCCAGGCGGTATGCTGGTGGCAGCCTAGACAAAAAGGTGGATCAGAAGAGAATGACTCCAGTCAATGCCCCATTCCTGCTATCCTGATAAGGCTAATAAAAGTCTTTTGCAACTGTGGGAGCCAGCTGACTCCTGGCCTCTTTCCTCTAATGAAGCCTATCCCTACGCCTGGACTGGCCTCCTTTCCTTCTTATGGGCCCTCACCTATATCTGTATTCCTAAACCTCTCAATAAAGAGTAACAAAAGCCTGATTTTTACAACAGTATAGAGATAGCTGGATATTAATCAAGCACTATTCCTTAACTCCCTTGTTGCTGTAACTTGTAACTGCTTCTTGGCACTGTCCTCCCTGACAGGTTACAAAATTCATCACTCACGCTGAGGCAGGAGATGAGAAGGGGAAATTCATGTGGGGCTGAACAATAGGAACAAAATTAGATTGAAACACCAGAGTTACAGATCAATGAAAACAAAAGCTGTGGCTAAACTGTGATTGTAGCCATTGTAAATACACCTTGCTTGCTCCAGTTTGGGGAATGTCCCATGGGATGTGCCTGTGCAGGTGGAAGGCAAGAGTGTCTTCAAGGGGGCTCCCATAGCTCAGTGGTTCGGGCAATGGACATATGCACTGGACTAGCATGCATATGTCAAGCCTGGCCCCAGCCTGCTGAACAACAACAAAAATAGGTGGCTGTTGTGGTGGGCACCTGTAGTCCCAGCTACTGGGGGGCTGAGGTAAGAGAATCGCTTGAGCCCAAGAGTTTGAGGTTGCAGTGAGCTGTGAGGCCACAGTACTCTACCAATGGAGACAAAGTGAGAGTTTGTCTCAATTAAAAAAAAAAAAAAACAAGCGGCTCGGCACCTGTGGCTCAACGGGCTAAGGCGCCAGCCACGTACACCTGAGCTGGCAAGTTCTAATACAGCCCGGACCTGCCAAACAATGACGGCTGCAACCAAAAAAGGGCTTTGTGGCGGGTGCCTATAGTCCCAGCTACTTGGGAGGCAGAGGCAAGAGACTCACTTAAGCCCAGGAATTTGAGTTTGCTGTGAGCTGTAATGCCACAGCACTCTATCCAGGGTGACAGCTTGAGCCTCTGTCTCAAAAAAAAAAAAAAAAGTGTTTTCAAGTGACAATGACTTTATTATACCATCATTACCATAAATTAACATTGCAGATCACCCCCGCCACCACTGCCTTTGGGAGCCATAACACAGTTGGGTCTGAACAAATAAAAAACTCCCCTGCGGGCTTGGCACCTGTGGCTCAACGGGCTAAGGCGCCAGCCACGTACACCTGAGCTGGCGGGTTTGAATCCAGCCCCAGGACCCGCCAAACAACAATGACGGCTGCAACCAAAAAATGGCCGGGCGTTGTGGCGGGCGCCTGTAGTCCCAGCTA
>CAUYON010114889.1:0-10453 GCA_963573935.1 Arctocebus calabarensis | reverse complement strand
ACCTCCAATTCCTGGGCTCAAACGAGTCTCCTGCCTCCGCCTCCCAAGTAGCTGGGACTACAGGCGCCCGCCACAACGCCTGGCCATTTTTTGGTTGCAGCCATCATTGTTGTTTGGCGGGCCCGGGCTGGATTTGAACCCACCAGCTCAGGTGTACATGGCTGGCGCCTTAGACAGCTGAGCCACAGGCTCCGGGCCTAAACTTGTTCTTAAAAGAGTTTTTTTACTTGCTTAAAAGATGTCTTAGTACTTAGAAGAGTTCTTAAGTCAGGTATTAAGCCCTCAAAATTTCTTTAAGGGAAACACTGACCTATAAGAAAATTATTTTTTAAACATAGCAGAGGGAAAAAAGTTGGTATCTAAAAAAAGAAAACACTAGGAGATTAGCTGTGTATTCAGGCATCATTTGTTTCTCTCCTTTCTGAATTGCTAAACAATTCGGTTGGGCCCTATTTCAGAAAGCAACATTTTTAACATATCTTCTTTTTGTTTTGAGACAGTCTTTTTGTTTGTTGCCTTCGGTAGAGTGCTATGGCATCACAGCTCACAGCAACCTCAAACTCTTGGGTTCAAATGATCTTTTTGCTTCAGCCTCCCGAGTAGCTGGGACTACAGGCACCTGCCATGATGCCCAGCTATTTTTGGAGATGGGGTCTCACTCTTGCTCAGGCTAGTCTCGAATTCCTGAACTCAAGCAATCTACCTGCCTTAACTTCCCAGAGTGCTACAATTATAGTAGGCATGAGCCACCGTGCCCCACCTGGCCCCTCTTACGTATGTTGTTGTTGTTGTTGTTGTTTTTTCTTGAGATAGAGTCTCACTATGTCTCCCTCAGTAGAGTGGTGTGGCATCACAGCTCACAGCAACCTCCAATTCTTGGGCATAAGCAATTCTCTTACCTCCCAGGTAGCTAGAACTACAGGTGCCCGCCACAAAGCCCAGCTACTTTTTTGTTGTTGTTGTAGTGTCACTGTTGCTTGGCAGGCCTGGGCTGTGTTCAAACCCACCAGCGCTTGTGTATGTGGCTGGCCACTGAGCTACAGGCGCTGAGCCATCTTACATATGTTCTTAGCATACACTTTTAGGAACAGCAATCAAGAACTTTTCTGAAAACATAAGGTCCTTGAGAACAGAGTTCTCCATGGTCCTGGGTCCATCATGTTGCCTCTCCTGGTATCTTGTGAATAATAAGCACTCAGTATTTACTAGACAAAGGAATTTCCACTGTTTTCTAGTAGTTCAGTTAATCTTTAGCTTCTGGAAGGCATAGAGAAGAATATTTCATTTTGCCTACTAGTTTAATAAGGTAGAGAATTAGTTTCTATTTACTTTTCCCAGTGTTTCCAGAATACATATATTTAGATAATTGAAATGTGACATTATTTTCTTTCTTTAAAACTATGGGTACCAGTGAATTGATTTTTTTTCTTAGAAACTACCTTCAATATATTCAATTGTCTTGTAAATTAGCAAGTATTTACTGATGCCTGCTGTGTATGAGAAATACATTAGGCCCTTGTCCTGACTGGCTCGTGGGGAGACAGATGGACAGACACACGTGCAGTGTGCCAGGAGTTGCAGGGCCCGTTGAGAAAGGTGTGATAGAGTGAGGGGTCTGGGAGAGGTCGTGGGAATTGCTAGCTATGTAGCTAGTTATACAGTGGCTGCAGAAGGCTTCACTAATGAGCTGCACCTTCGGTGGAGGCTTGAGTGAGAAGGGAGTGAAGGAAGCACGGGCCTCTCAGGTAAGAGCCGCCCTGCAGAGGCAGTTCCAGCGGAGGCAGTCAAGTCGCTCAGCTCAGCCGAGTGCGTGAGTGAGGGCTCCACGGGTAGAGAGAGACTCAAGGGGTCTGCTCCCAGTGAGAAGGGAACCCCCTACCAGTGAGGGGACGGTGGCAGTCATGCAGGTGGGAGGTGCTGGGGCTCTGCCTTGACAGGTGACAGCAGAGTTAGGAGAGGGGAGTGGATTCTGGGTGTGTTTTAAAGGTAGAGCTGGCTCCGCTAAGGCACGCGCTGGTGGCCTGGCTGCTGGGTGAGGGCAGGGGAGTCAGCAATCGATTGATGTCAGGTTACCAGGGCTATTCCAAGGAGAAGAGCTGCATTTACTGAGGTGGGGAAGGCAGTAGCAAGAGTGAGACTGGGGTTGCAAATCAGGAGTTCACGGTGAGTATGGTGAGTTTATTGTTCATGTGACTTTGAAATACTTCCCTGCGAATGGTTATCTATGTGGAACGTAAGAGTTGAAAGTTTTCCCTATAGCCTGAATATTGAGCCGTACATTTTAGCATTCTATTATTTTCTTTAATTTTTCTCTTTGGTGTTTTATTTCCTGAAATCTTTCCCATCTAAGAGAATCCCGAGGTGCTTGAAGGTTGGAAGTAAATTTTCTAACTTTACCTCCCCTTTGGACCCCTGATCGGTTGTTCCATGTGTTATTAATGGAACTGAAAGTCCTCTGAGACAGATAATTTTGGTAGAATCTGAAATTGCTGCATTTTAGGACCAACAAGGATGTTAAAGATAAGCCACTGCCGCAGCATATAAAGTGGTTGAAAAGAAAAGAGTTTCAAAAAATGTGTTTGTATTTTAACTTTTCAGGAGATCTTACCGCTCAGATAGCTCTTCAGCCTGCAATGAAGTTCAATGGTGGAGGTCACATCAATCATAGCATTTTTTGGACAAACCTGAGCCCTAACGGTGGTGGAGAACCCCAAGGTTTGTATGTATTAGTGTGTTCTTCTCTACATTTCGTGTATTATAGGATTGACTGTTAATTTTCTAAAGTCTTCAGTTTTCCCTGAGGTATCAGTGGCATATGTTTCACAGCAAGGAGACAATACAGTTATAACGTTCAAAGAGACGTTAATAGGAATGGAGAACGCGTTCAGAGGTTACGTTGTCAGATTTTATATACATGGTCACATGTGATATCAAATACAGCTCCACCTTTGGTTTCATTGGGCTGTACTTCATATTAGGGAAAAACTGAGAAGCTTAGTTTAAGGTGAATTTTCCACTTAATTAGCTCAAGGGCGTAGGTTACATACTTTCCCATCTTTACCTACTTCTTTATCTAAGTAATAATAGGGCAATTTTGAGAATTAGCTAAGGTGGTTTCTTGGTTTTTTTTTTTTTTTTTTTGAGACAGGACCTTACTCTGTCACCTACCCCAGAGTGCTGTGACACCAAATTCCTGGGCTTAAGCAATCCTCCCCCTTCAGTCTCTCCAGTAGCTGGGAGTATGGACCCATGCCACCTATGCCTGGCTAATTTTTCTATTTTTTGTAGAGATGGGGGTCTTGCTCTATTGTCCAGGCTGGTCTTGAACTCCTGGGCTATAGTGATACTCCTCCTCCCTTGGCCTCCCAGAATGCTAGGATACAGGAATAAGCCCTGTTCCCAGCTGAGAATTAAACAATAAGTTATTAGTGCCTTTTGCTATTATTTTATTACTCTTCCTTAGTGATAAATGGTCAGTCGTCCCAGAAAATTAGATTATATAGTTTTTTGAAAAATTGCAGGAAATGAGGAGAGTACAGAACCAGACAGTGTTGTTCGCCATCTTTGTCTCCTTGACTTCCCTTGTGGAGGCTCAGATGACTTTAATTATCCTCCTCACCCCAGGGAGGGTATGGAGCTTGTAAGCATAGCCCTCCCTTGCTTCTGGGCTCCTGGCATTGACCCTAAGTTTCTGTGGTTTTTATTGTTTTTAATCATTGTTATTAAAGGCAGCCTATCTTTTATACTTGAAATATGCAGTTTCTTTTTGAGGTAAGGTAAATGAGGAAGTACGTATGGAAACTGGGTAATTTATTTTTGCTGAGTTAGGTCTTCAGACCATGACTCAATACTTTTAAGGTTTTGTCAGTTACCAGAATATTAGATACATCCAACTTCAACCAATGGCTTTGGTACTCTGCCAACATTTTTTTTTTTTTTTTGAGACAGAATCTCACTTTGTCACCTTGGTAGAGTCCTGTGGCATCATAACTCACAGCTACCTTAAACTCTTGGGCTCAAGTGATTCTCCTGCCTCCGCCTCCCAAAGTAGCTGGGACTACAGGCACCCCCCACAATGCTTGGCTATTTTTAGAGACAAGGTCTGGTTCTGGCTCAGGCTGGTCTCAAACCTGTGAGCTCAGGCAATCCACCCACCTTGGCCTCCCAGAGTTGTAGGATTACAGGCGTGAGCCACTGCTCCCGGCAAGAAAAGTGAAATATTTGACCCACTTATTTAGTTGATATGCTTAATCTAGAATTATATTCTATATTGCTATGGAATGTAAGGGCTTTAGCTCTGAAAGAGCACTATTACTTCAGTAATAGAAGAGAAAAATCACCCTTTTTAAAGCAATTTAATCAAAATGGGAAAATCTAGGCTGCCTTGGAGAAGAACTAAGTAACAGTTGTAACTTTAATTTCAAATGGGGGCATAAAACAGGGTGACAGGAATCCAGAATAAGTTTTCTATTCAGGGAAAAGAAAGAATGCTAATAGAAAGTAGTATTGCTTTCCTGATGAAAAACACAGAGCGAGTAAAGAAATCCCTCTAATAGCCTTCATTAAAAAAAATGTGAACTAAAATTGTGAAACCTTAATGATGTCAGGATAGGAGTAACAATTGTGTTATGTAAGTTCACTGCGTTTTATTTATTTATTTATTTATTTACTTATTTATTTTTTTTGAGACAGAGCCTCAAGCTGTCCCCCTGGATAGAGTGCTGTGGCATCACAGCTCATAACAACCTCCAATTCCTGGGCTCAAGCGAGTCTCCTGTCTCTGCCTCCCAAGTAGCTGGGACTACAGGTGCCCGCCACAACGCCCGACCATTTTTTGGTTGCAGCCGTCTTTGTTGTTTGGTGGGTCCAGGCTGGATTCGAACCCGCCAGCTTAGGTGTACGTGGCTGGCGCCTTAGCCCGTTGAGCCACAGGCGCCGAGCCCACTGCGTTTTATTATTTCTGTGCAATGTTGTCCAGTTATTTCTTAGGCCATATGGAGATAATATTTATATATAAATTTTATTATAATTGAAACCTGTTCATTTGTGAGTGTTTTTTGGATTTTTTTTTGAACAGGGGAGTTGCTGGCAGCCATCAAACGTGACTTTGGTTCCTTTGACAAGTTTAAGGAGAAGTTGACAGCTATATCTGTTGGTGTCCAAGGCTCCGGCTGGGGTTGGCTTGGTTTCAATAAGGAACAAGGACGCTTACAGATTACCGCTTGTTCTAATCAGGATCCATTGCAAGGAACAACAGGTTAGATTTAAAACACCTTCTATTTTGGAAATGATGGTTTGTTGTAAAGCATTCCACTAGAAAGAAGGAAAACGTGCAGTGATTAAACTTATGATGAACATGTAATAATTTTTGTTTTATTGTTGGAGAATCATCGAAGGTAGAAAAGAACCAGGTTATACCGATTGCATTTGTTAGGTTTAGTCCCTCTTATAACTGTGTCCCATCTCCAAGAGGTGTGTCACACACCGTGAGCCCCCACGCCCTCCCTCCTTCCCTCTCTCCACTCCCTCATTCCTCCACCCCCACCATGTATTAGCATCAATTGTCCCATATCAGAACTGAGTATATTGGATTCTCGCTTCTCCATTCTTGTGATGCTTTACTAAGAAGGATGTGTTCTACCTCCATCCAGGTTAGTACACAAGTTGTAAAGCCACCACTTTTTTTAGTGGCTGAATAGTATTCCATGGTATACATATACCACAGCTTATTAATCCGTTCCTAGATTGGTGGGCATTTAGGTTGTTTCCACAATTTGGCAATTGTTAATTGAACATGTAATAATTTGAGCAAATCTTAACATAATATTCAGAGTTTTGTGTAAGTTAAAATGCTTTAAAAGTCCTTAATATTTTATAAAATAAGCACATTTTATGGATACATTAACAAAAATGTTTTAATCATAAACCCTGCTTCATTCTGTAGAGAATTAGTAGCAGCTTAAATAATTATATATACTAAGATAAAAAGCTAAAATTAATTAAGAGTGAAGAAAAGAAATAAAAGCCAAGTCTGAGTTCAGAATTTGTACTCTTGCCTCCTCTGCTGAGCATTTGTAGTTGAACTAGGACTAAAACTCAGGTTTCCAGACTTCTGCCTTTCTGAGGGTCTTTGGTATAGTATATAAGAATATTTGGCTTGGAGGCTTCAGGCTGGGCTCACCAAATCTTTTCTTTATGTTGACCCTAATTGACTCGCTCAAGCAAGTCTCCTGCCTCCGCCTCCCAAGTAGCTGGGACTACAGGCGCCCACCACAACGCCCGGCCATTTTTTTGGTTGCAACCGTAATCGTTGTTTGGTGGGCCTGGGCTGGATTTGAACCCGCCAGCTCAGGTGTACATGGCTGGCGCCTTAGCCCGTTGAGCCACAGGCGCTAAGCCCCCAAATCTGTTTTAATTATTTTTACTATTTGTCATATTTTTTCCTAAAGAGTGGAATTTAAGATCTTTGTATAGGAATATTTATTCTTTTTTTGCGACAGAGCCTCAAGCTGTCAACCCTGGGTAGAGAGCTGTGGCATCACAGCTCACAGCAACCTCCAACTCCTAGGCTTAAGCAATTCCCTTACCTCAGCCTCCCAAGTAGCTGGGACTACAGGCACCCACCACAGCACCTGGTTATTTTTTGGCTGTAGTTGTCATTGTTTGGCAGGCCTGGGCTGGATTCAAACCTGCCAGCTCCCGTGTATGTGGCTGGCTCCTTAGCCAGTTGAGCTACAGTCACTGAGCCAGGAATATTTATTCTTTTTTTTTTTTTTTTGAGACAGAGCCTCAAGCTGTCACCCTGGGTAGAGTGTCATGGCATCACAGCTCACAGCAACCTCTAATTCCTGGGCTCAAGCGAGTCTCCTACCTTTGCCTCCCAAGTAGCTGGGACTACAGGCGCCCGCCACAACGCCCGGCTATTTTTGTTTGGGTTGCGGCCATCATTGTTGTTTGGCGGGCCCAGGCTGGATTCGAACCCGCCAGCTCAGGTTTACATGGCTGGTGCCTTAGCCCACTGAGCCACAGGCGCTGAGCCAGGAATATTTATTCTTATACAAATTTCCTATTTACATAAGAAACATGAGATTGTTGTGAAGGGTAATTTTGTGTGTAAAAAAAATAATAAAAGTTTAAATTGAGAAGATGCAATGTTTTAGATTGAAATTTATAGTTTCTGCTTTTCCTCCTTTGTCTGCTAGGTCTTATCCCACTGCTGGGCATTGATGTCTGGGAGCATGCTTATTACCTGCAGTATAAAAACGTCAGACCTGACTACCTGAAAGCTATTTGGAATGTAATCAACTGGGAGAACGTGACCGAAAGATACATGGCTTGCAAAAAGTAAAACAGAATCATTATACTGAGTATGTTAAGATCTTGATGGCTATTTTTGTAATAGAATAGAGTATTGCAATATGCTAATAAGCTGCTTTATTGTAGTATTTCTTGATGTTACTATTTACATATTTGATAGTGCAATGAATTATTTCTTAAAAATTTTATTCTTGAGCAACTGATTGAAAATAGTAAATGTTTCGGGTGATTGAATCTTTTGATTGAACATTTTGTTTCAGAGAGCTAAAATAGGTAGGCGGTTATGATTGTCATCATAAAACCACCAGAGATGCTCCCTTTCTATACTTTTAGGGCCTATAGGAAAGGCTTTTTCTTTCCTTTTCTTTTTTTCTTGAAACAGGGTCTCAGTTTGTCTCCAGGCTGGAGTGCTATGGAATCATCATAGCTCATTGCAACTCCAAATTCCTGGGCTTAACCAATTTTAACCTGCCTCTGCCTCCTGGATAGCTGAGACTATAGGCACCACCGTGCCCGGCTAATTGTTTCATTTTTTTTGTAAAGATGGAGTCTCACTGTGTTGCTTAGGCTGGTCTCAAACTCCTAACCTCAAGCAGGCCTCCTGCCTCGGCCTCCCAAAATGCTGGGTTTATAGGCATATGCCACCACACCCAGCCCAGTAAAAGCTTTCTAATCCTGTTTTATTGCAGTTATAAAAAATGTAGTCTTTTACCCAAAGACTACTTTCTTATTTAATAAAGAAAATGTTAAATATTTCCTAAGGGGAAAATTCGGCTTTCTATAGAAAATTCCTTTTTTTTTTTTTTTTTAATTTGGTAAGTAATCCTCTATAGTCGTACCCCATGGTGTTTAATTATTTATGGTCACATGTTACAGAGGGTTAACACCATTTTGCCATTTAAATACCATTTGATTGTTAATTGAGAACTGCTTTATTATAAGAAGATGATAATTATACATCTAAATTTTCCTATAGGTAAAAATATAAAAATGTTGATGTTTTGTCCTCAAACATAGAAATGTGTATTGTATAATAGAGCTACCTAGTTAGTAAAATCAATGATAGAGTTTAGGCAGTGGATCACCCTGGCAGGGCACTTGTCCCCATCACCTAAATAGGAGTGGGTCCAGGCCAGGAAATTGATTTCTGAATTAGGTCAGTGGCATGACTCCTGAGGAACATTTATTTTCAAAACATGTTTGTTTGTTTGTTTGTTTTTTAATTTCAGATTAATATGGGGCTACCTATGTTTAGGATACGTGGTTTGCTTTTGGAGGGTTAAAGTCTAAGATGTAGGCGTGTCTTTCATTTGGGAAATGTGCAATATTCCCGTGCAATGTACTCATTGGATGGGAGTTTACCCACCCCCCCATTTGAATTTCATTGAGTTTCCAAAGGCATGTTTTTGATTTATTCTGTCCTTTTTCATGTGTTTTGTTTTTTTTCTTTCAAAAAGCAAACAGCAACTCTAGAAGCTTTATATTGTTTTTCACTAAAGAGAAAACTATGTCAATAATACATTCACGCAGCACATCAGATTGTATTCCTGTGTAGTTTCTGCACAGAGGTGAACCCTGTTTAAATGTGGCAGGCATCCTTTTTGTATTTGCCTTAAAATTAGGCATTTCCCACGTCGTTTTGTGTTCTTAATATCTTAAGTGGCTATATAATATTTTTGTCAATTGGATGCTGCCTAATTTATCTTACAGTTCTATTAATGAACATTTCATTTATTTCCAATATTTATTATAATAATGCTGTAGTAAGTTTTGAGCAGCAGGTAAGTTTTGCCTTCTATTGGAATATTTCCTTTATATAGGTTTCTTTTCCTTAAACTATTTAGTGCTGTTTTCCCAAGTTTACTTTTTTAGCTTGTATTTTTTCCCAACTTAATTTTTCTCATTTAAAAAAATGGGGTAATGTAGCAGTTTCAATATTGAAGACTGAAGTTTAAAAAAAAATTTTAAATTTAAGGCACTTTTTTTTTTAAGAATTGGATTAGAAAAGTGTTTGAGTATTCTGAATTGTTAACGATGTTGACATGAGACCATTGAAAACCATGTGTGTGTTTGTTTTTGCTTATGGATGGAAAAAACTTTGGAGACTCTGATTGCCATTCTTTATACACCAAAATGAAAGGACTTCTGTGGAGGACAAACAGCAGTCATGTGGTTCCCTTGTTTGTCTCTGTCAACAAGATGGTGACCTCTGGTTAAACAGATTGGACAAATGAATGTTTTGAAAGATGTGCTATAAAATGCAAGTCATCTGCTAGATCATGGTTTGTACTGAACTAACAAAGATTTGCAGAGACTGCTGACATTGATTCCTTTTTGATTCCTACCAAGCTTTATAAGATCTAAAAAATACTCAAGGCTGAAATTTCTATGGAGCTCTATTTTTGCTCTCTGTTGAGAGAATGGGGAAGCATACTGTCCTTCACGGAGCTTGTCTTTCCTCCCCACTAGACAGATGTTAAGAAGCTAAGAGAATTTACAACCTGGAGATTTTAATCATCTGGTAGAAATTGGGACTTTAAGATTGGTTAGCCAAATGTAAAAATGTAAATTGTCGTTTCTTCCAAAAAGAAGGAGAATTGTTCATCCAAGAATGTTTTTTGTGACTGAATCAGCAGCTCTAGTTACCACTGTGCTTCCAAGACCTTAGCACTGTTAGTGCTGGAGGAAAACAAAGAAGCAAAACAAAACTGTCTTTCAAATACTTTCTGTTGCTTGAACTGCAGTGTAATGATCAAACTTTTGATGTTGAGAAATTACAACTTTATTGAACACCTCAAATTCACGGTCATAAAGTAAGATTTGAATTTCTATTGAGCACTTTTAAAAAGTCATAGTAAAACTACAAAATTAAGATTGATGTGTATTGCAAGTCATGCCTAAAACTCCCTATAAATATAAATTGTATTTTCCATTTTAATTTCAGGGGAACTACTATTGGGAAAGCTGTTAGGAAAATGTTTTATAAATTTTTCACTGTTTCTTATTTGCAGTCATACCCTAATGATGCCAGCAAGCTAACATCCTGTTCTAAGATGTGCATCAAGCTAGTACACACTGAATATCCTATAAGGTCCTGGCTAGATTTCAATTAATTAGTCATTGAAGAAAGATTTAT
>CAUYON010114886.1:0-11556 GCA_963573935.1 Arctocebus calabarensis | reverse complement strand
TGGTGGCACTACCACATAAAGATTGGCCAGCAAGATATGGACATGTCGAGGAATGTTATGCCCAAAGCGGTGGGTCAATAAGGTAAAGAAGGATGGAACATAAAACATGAGGATGACACAGAGGTGGGAGCCACAAGTGCTTGAGGGTCTTATGCCAAGCATACTGGGAGGGCAAAAGAAACATTGCTTGGAGGATTCATGGTTAAGAGACAGTAATGACGATCACGTCCAAGATGACCATGACAATAGGTACTGAAAATCCATACCAAATGTTATCAGTGATGTCAGCACAGGCCAAACGAGCTACTCCAATATGCTCACAGTAGGAATGGGGGATGATGTTGGTTTTGCAAAAGGGCAGCCGCTTCAGCAAGAAGATCACTTGGAAGATGATGCAGAACCTTCGAATGACAATGGCCAGAGCACTCCTTCCCACAACATGCCTTGTTAGTGCTGTTATATATCTCAGGGGGACACAAATGGCCACAAAGTGGTCAAAGGCCATGGCTAACAGGATGGTTGACTCCCCCACAAATATCACATGGACAAAGACTTGGGTGACACAGGCATCAAAGGCAATGTCATGGGCATGGAGCCAAAAGATAGCTAGGGCCTTGGGCACAGTAATGGTAGACAGCAGAATATCCGTGGTGGCCAGATGGAGAGGAAGAAATACGTGGGCTCATGGAGGTTACGTTCTGTGATGATGACCACGATCAGGATGCTGTTCCCCAGGACTGCCCTGATGTTCATGAGGCAAAGGGGTATTGACAGCCAAATGTGGTAAGCCTGCAACCCAGGGATGCCAAGGAGGACAAACACTGCAGGGTGGAAGATGGTAAGGTTGATGGAAGACATGATGCACTTTGTGTTCCTCTCTGTAATGACCTAGAAGCTGATGAGTTGGCTGAAAGTGATGGAACAAAAGGCACCTCTGAATACGTGCAGAGATTACAAAAGAGATCATGGATTTCTAAATTGCTGGACTCTTCAGTGGAAAGTTCCCCCGGAGAATGCTCACTTGGGTGTAGGAACAGCTTCTGGCCCTTGCTGCTTTATTTACATATAGAGCTTCTATGACAATAATGCTTCAAGGACCAATAGAGGTTGCACCTGCCCCCAGTCACCTTGACCCCAGGGTTTGGCCCTACCTTACCTTTCTGACCTCATTCTATCATTTCCACACAAACACCATTTGCCCCTACATTTGTTGTACCTGTCTTTCCCTCACAATTTTTCACTTCTGTGTTCACCTGAATTTCCATTCCCTTCCACTTCTGTTTTTCCAAATTTTAACCTTAAAATACCTCAAGTCACACCACTTTGTAATAGCCTGTGTTCATAATAATATATCTCCTTCCTTAAAACCTATTAAGTAGACTATATTTTAACTTGATTATATTTAATCAAATTTAGTTTATCTGGCTATTGCCATGAACATTTCACAGGATACTTGTACTTATGGCTCCCTGTACATAGAAATAGAATACCAAGTGGAAATCCGGAAGAAGGGTAAAGCATATATTTCCCCGTCCCAAATTCTATCTTCTTCTAAAGGCAGTAAGCAGTGGCAATTTCACCACCTACTCTTCATGAACTTGTCATGCCTCTCCCACAATCAGGGGAGTCTTGATTTTGTGCCTAGACATCCTTAACCCCCATACTTCACTGACTCCACTAATAACATCCTCTTCACCCCAGTTCCAAAACCCTCAGAAAGAATCAGGTTTTCCTGCTGCTGAGAAGGTTAAATATAGAGCTCTTCTTGTCTTAGTTTTGCAACTCTCAGGCAATATTTGTTTTTTGAAGTTCTTATCTGTCAACTAGTTATTAGGAAAAAGGAATGATCAATTAATCTAATCTAGAATGGAACATGAAGAAAAGGGTCAACAGAGAGAGTAAGGCGAGAATCAGGGGTATAAAAGTACTAAATAAACACTAGATGGATCTGTGATAATGGTATTCAGAGAGCCTCAGAGAAGAAAGCATGCAGAGGAATGAAATCTTTAGTTCAGGAGTCCATCCCCTGCCTCTATGCACATTCACTTGCTCAGAACACATGGGCTATGGAGAAAGCAACGGGACTCCAGGTGGGTACCAGGAAGGGAACAAGAGCAGATTTAGACAAATAAACTTCCTAGGCAGTGTAAATATTTGACATCCTCCAAGCCAGTATCCTTTAAATACCCAACTTCTTAGAATAAAGGCTAGAATAAGCACAAAGAAAGGCCATTGGTAAAATTGTTCTACCTTTATTTTTAAAAAACAAAAAAGCACTGGCCTAAAATTTATATAAACAAAAATTCCAACACAAAACACACTCATTTTTACTTAGAAGGAAATTTATTGAACATTTATTTCCTCACTATTTCTCCCACCCCTCCAGTTATTAACATATCCTTTCTGAATAAAACAGACACCTGGCATAAGTCCTGTTAAAAATAACTCTTGCTGTCTAGTTGAATTTCTGGTATTTGCAGAAATACCAAAGGCAGAGTGGGGAAAGAGCAGTAAGGCCTAGATGGCTCCTAGTCAGGTTCTGGGAAGAAGGTTACTCCCTATGGAGAGATGCACTTTTATTCCATTCAGTGGCTTCTGAGGTCTCAATCAGTGCCCTTCTATTTCTCTGTCAAGCATCTTTGGAGGGTTCTAGGCTCATTTAGGAAAGAGTTTGCGGTGAGAAAAAAAGAAATTCACAAGCACAAACAGGCATAGTCTTACAGAAAAGTCTTACAGAAAATACCTCCCAGAGCTATAAGAGAATATGCATCTGAGTGAGATAAAAATAGCCAGCACAATACAGAGGGGACAAGGAGTCATGTTGAGTGGGAAAGAACACAGTATATTCAGTAGGTGAGGATGTTAAGTTCTGGGGTCAGACTTCCTGATTTCATTTCCCAGTGCTTACCTGGCTAACTAGATTATCTTGGGCAAGTCACTTCACCTCTGCATAGCTCAGTTTTTTCATTTGGAAGATGTGGATAACAATAAATTTCAAGAGGTTAACTGTGAAGATTAAATGAGTTAAAAATATATAAAGTGCCAAGAACAATAGTTTATTATTTTTGGCTTTTCTTATTAATAATATACCTATTTGGCCATTATCCTATTTTATTTTTTCCAAAAGGCAAATAGCTTAATGGATATTTGCCAACATTAAAGTCTTGTTCTTCATACAAATATGACCAAAGTAAATTCTCTTCCTGGGAAGAACAAGGAGGAAAAGGGATGATTAAAATGCCCAATGAGAGGAATATAATTCAGACCAGGTCTATCAATGTATCTGGTGTCTCAAACCCCTGACTCAAGGGCTATGGGGTGGAACATCAGGTAGGCCACCAGTCATGGACTTAGCTTGGGTCAGAACTACCTGGCAGACTTCCTTCCAATGCTCTGAAAACACCCACCCATCTCAACAGAAAATGAAGACAAATTATCTCTGTTATTTATAGAAGCCCCAGGGACATAGCAAAACCACGGGAGTAAGCTTCAGCAATAGTATCAAAGTTTGGGAATGAGGAAGAGATTTGGTCCTGTTTAAGGAGAAAAGGAGCCACTTCTTCCTCGCAGCTCCTTGCAAGATCCTGTACTCACTTTTCTTCTTAGTGTTTTCTTTTCTTCCTGGGAGTCCTAACCAGCTCTATTTTTTTGATAATGCCTATTCCCAAGGCCAGGGATTATTTAAGGCCTTTTATGTCTGTACACAATCTTAATCCAGAAGACTTTCCTAATTTCATAACAATATATTAAAATATACACATAAACCTCATCAGATTTAACTGTTGGATAACAACTATGTAGGGGATGAGTTACTTGTTTGCCTAGTTTTATTATCTAAATATTTATTTATAAAGTATTAAGCTCACTTTGCCATTTTCCTTACACATGTGTTTCAGAAGTCAAGCATTTTTTATCATTTTGGATTCTTCAAAATGCACAGGATATGAAGCTTAAAGCTACATCTCTAATCAATAAAATAGCTGCAACCCGTCCACTCTCACCCCACCCCCATTTATAAGGGTAGTCTCTATTTGCTCCACAATATGGCAGCATTACTTAGGAAATATGCCTCAAGAAATTTGCTTCTAATAACGTATAAGGTGTCAAAATCTGTAAATGGTTTGTCCTTTCGACATATTACAGCAAATTCAAATTTATACCTCTAATAACTTCACTCTTGCTCACGTGCACTTAAAGCCAACATGTGAAATGTTTTCATAATCTAAAGCCAGTGTTATCTATGCTGCAAAGGTGCTAAAGTTCCCCTCATTCACTTACAAATCCTTTGTAGTGACTCATGGAGTTTTTAATAATTGTTCTAGCCAAAAAAATAAAAATTGTATATATTTAAGATATACAACATGATGTTTTGTTTTATGTATACATTGTGGAATTGCTAAATCAGGCTAATTAATGAGCTCATGACCATTACATAGTTATTTTGTGGTTAAAATTCTTAAAATCTACTCTCCAAGCAATCTTTTTAAAAATTTTTTCTTTATTAAATCATAGATGTGTATATTAGTGCAATCATGGGGTACAATGTGCTGGCTTCATATATAATCTGAAATATTTTCATCCAATTGTTCGACATAACCTTCATGGGATTTTCTTGTTTATTATTTGAAAACATTTGTATTCTGTATTTAATAAGTTTCACCTGTACCCTTCTAAGATGCACCGTAAGTGTGATCCCTAAGCAATCTTTAAGGATACAAAATATTGTTATCATCTGTAGCCACCATGACACACAATAGATTCCTTAAATTTGTTCCTCCTGTGTAACTGAAATTTTGTAATTTTTGATCAACATCTCTTCAGCCCCCACCCATACTCCCAACTTCTGGGAATCACTATGACTCATATTTTTTTAATGAATAAACACCTCAAAAAAAATGCCCACTTACCCATTTTTTTTTTACTCCCTACAAACATTTTGGACACCTTCTCCAAATCTGAGTAAGCATATAGTGATGCATCATGTGTAAATACGATCTCCCATGCTCTTGTGAAGTGGTAGCCAAAATGTGGAGAATCCCAGCTACTAGACACAAACTCTTCCTCTCCCAATGTCTGTATCTGTTCTATAAAATGCAGCACAGGAAACAAAATGAGGAGGACTTTCAAGGTTTAGGATTTCAAGGTTTCAAGGTTTTTCCAGGTTACCAAGACTTTCCTCAAGTGTTCTCCTTACTTTGGGAATGAGGAGCTCGTAAGAGTCTGGCACCTTATAGGCACTTAGCAAATATAATTAAATAAGCCACAGAATTAGTGAATTCATCCTTCTCTCATAGATTTGCTTCTTTCACCAAAAACAAGGCGCAATGATCAACCTCAGCCATTTTCATGAATAGCCCCCACTAATGTCCCCTTTCCTGATAGAGTCTGAATCTGAAAGCTCTATAAACTGTCCTCAAACTTTAACTTGAGAAGCCTTCTCTTTTCCTGGCCCTTCTCAGCATTCCCATTCCTATCTTCCTAGTCTACCACCTAGTCCCACTGATGTCTCTCCCATTGCCGATACTCCACACCCATCACACTGCCATCCCTCTCTCATCCTTTGTCTTTGAACCCTTTCCTCCCTCACACTATCCATTTCCTCTCTCCCAGCCTCACTTTTTGTACTTTACAGATACTCCTAAACACACACACACCCCTACCAATTGCTTCCCCCCTCCACCAATGCTCTTAAACTCACCTACTATATCACAATATCAGCTTAGAGATTGAGAAAGTGGCAAGGAAGAGCTTTTAAAGACACTTTGCCTGTTTCAAGAAAAAAGAAATAAGAAGGAAAGAGAAGGCTGGTGACTGATCATGTTGGTAAGGGGAAAGTAGCTGTTTCTGCCCTGTATAGGACCCTTTTAAGTCTAGAGACTGAGAAACCATATGATTCCTTCTTCTGGGGGCAAGTGTCAGTGTCCTGGGATCACTGAGCATGGGATCAGTGAACTAAGAGAGAAATGGAAATCCTTCCCCTACTGCCAAGAGGACTCACTAACTGTAGGGATAATTAGTAGCTCAGACAAAAGCACATAAAGTATTTGAAGACATAGCATAAGACCAGTGACAGAAATCTCTCAATAAAATAAAACAGCAAACATTTGTTTATCCCTCACTACACAGTCCTGTCACTGTGTCAAGTTTGTAACAAATTATCTCATTAACTTCTCAGAACAACCCAATGAAAAAAGGCACTATTATTATAGCCATTTTGCAAAAGAAAAAATTTAGTTTAGAGAGACTAAGTAGCTGATAAAAAAAAAAACTCTAAGATGAACATGTCAAAGTGTTCAGACTTGACCCAAAAACATTAATTAATTATTCAGAAACTATAAACAAGTATTTTAAGATGGATAATTTTGAAGCAAGCCTAAGGTAAATCAATAATTTAGGATGAATAATTTTGAAACAAGCCTATAGTTTCAATCCCTAAATGTAAGTTCAAGAAAAAAAAAGGAATAGAGTGCATAAAATATTAGCACTATTAAAAGCAAAGTTTATAAGCACATGAAAAGATTCTAAATACTAATTATCAGATAAATGAAAATCAAGACCACAGTGAAATACTACTAATATTCATTAAGATAGCTATGATTCAATAAAAAAAAGATAGCTACTATACAAAATAAATAAAAATTTTTTAAAAACATACAATAAAAAGTTTTGGCCAGGATGTGAAGAAATTGGAACACTGTACACTGTAGATAAGAGTGTAAAATAATTTAATCACTGTGGAAAAGAGTATGGCAGTTCATCAAAACATTAAAAATAAAATTGCTATCTGATACAGTACCTCCTCTAAGGATATGCCCAAAAGAACTGAAAGCCAGATTGTAAAGAGATATTCCCACACTCATGGTCACAGAAACATTATTCAAATAGCTGAAATATGTAAGCAACCTAAATGTATATCAACAGATGATCGTATAAGGAAAATATGGTACATACATAAAATGGAATATGATTTGGCCTTAAAAAAATCTAATCTTGGCCAGGTGCGGTGGCTCACACCTGTAAATCCAAGCACTCTGAGAGGCTGAGGCACGTAAATAGCTTAAGCTCATGAATTCAAGACCAGCCTGAGTAAAAGCAAGACTCCGTCTCTACTAAACATAGAAAAACTGAGGCAAGAGCTTGAGCTCAAGATTTGGAGGTTGTTGTGAGCTATGACAGCATATTCCTCTACCCAGGGCAACAGCTTCTGACTTGGTCAAAAAAAATTTTTTTTCTAATAAGTGCTGCAATATGGATGAACGTTGAAGACATGTTAAGAGAAATAAGCCAGTCACAAAAAGGTAAATACTATATGAATCCACTTACATGAGCTATTTATAATAGTCAAAATCACTGAGACAGAAAGTAGACTGATGGTTGGCAGGGGCTAGGGAAAGGGGAATGGGAAGTTGTTGTTTAGTAAATACAGAATTTTGCTTTGGCAAGATGAAAAATGCTCTGGAGATGGACAATAGTAATGATTTCACAAAATTTGAATGTACTTAATATCATTAAATTGTATAATTAAAAATTATTAGGGTAGTAAATTTTGTGATATGTATACTTTAGCACAATAAAATGCTTGAGGAAAAAGGTAAAATTATTTATATGAACATTTAATTAAAGTACTCTAACACTGTTGGGAGGAGAATAATTTTTCCCAATTCACCTAACCAATTTACTTTTGGGGCAAAGAAATTACTAGGAATCCAAACTGGGGGAGGAGGATGTTATAAACCCAGAAATCCCAATCTTAGGTATCTAACCAAGAAATATAACATATGTCCACAAAAAACCCATACTCAAATGTTATTGTAGCTTAGTTTGCAGTAATCAAAAACTAGAAGCAACTCAAATGTCTATCAACAGAAGAATGGATAAACTGACTGTGATATATTCATAAGGTAAAATATTATTCAGCAATTAAAGTGAATTAACTACTAAAACATGCAACAACAGAGACTAAACTCAAGATTCTTATGTCAAGTGAAAGAATTCCTACACAAAGTCAACATAGTATGATTGAATTTATGAGATTCTATAATAGATAAAAACTAGTCTATGGAATATAAAATAGTGATTACCTCTGGGTGGGGGGAAGCAAAGGGAGTTTCTTTGATGAAAATGTTCTAAATATTATGATGGCATGAGTTACATGAGTGTTTGCATTTGTCTAAGAATTTTTCTGAGCATCAATAATAAATAAACAGCAAAGGAAGAAGCAGAAATGTGGGTAAATTCTTCTCATAAGTTTTTATAACATATACGATGATTAAAACAAAAATTATAGCACTATCTGATAATTAAGTCAATTATAATCAAAAGTAGAAGGGGGTTGGCACCCATAGCTAGTTAGGGCACCAGCCACATACACCAAGGCTGATGGGTTCATTCCTGATCCAGGCCTGCTAAACAACAATAACAATAACAACAAAATAGCTGGGCGTTGTGGCAGACACCTTTAGTCCCAGCTACTTGGGAGACTGAGGCAAGAGAATCACTTAAGTCCAAGAGTTTAAGGTTGCTATGAGCTGTGATGCTATGGTGATCTACCAAGAGCTACCTGGTAGAGCCTCAGTCTCAAAAAAAAAAAAAAAAAAAGAGAGAGAGAGAGAAGGAGGAAAGCAACCTAAATGGAAGTAGAGGTTTCCGCTAAAATTGGTAAAATGTTGGTTCTAGTAAACTGTGATGAGTCAAGTGCATATATTTTTACTCAAAGCAATCACTATGAAAATTATACAAAATGATACACTCAAAAACACTATAAATAAAATCAAGATTAAATCCTAAAAATGTTCATATAACCCACAGAAAGTCAAGAAAACACAAATAGAGGAATAAGGAACAGAATAAACAAAGAGAAAACAAATAATAAAATGGCAGACAAGCACTAACACATTAATAAACATCTTAACTGCAAAAGGTTTAAGTACATCAATTAAAAAGATAGAGATTGGCAAAATGGATAAAAAGAAAACATGACCCACTCTATACTGAAAGAAATTAACTTCAAATGCAATGACATAGGCTAAAAATAAAAGGTTTGAAAAATATGTCATGTAATCATTTATCAAAAAGTATCTATATTAATTTTAGATAAAGTGTAATTCAGAGCAAAAAAAAATGACCAGTTTCAAAGGGACACATTACATTACATAATGATAAAAGAAGCAATTCACCAGTAAGGCATTATGATCCCAATTACATAGGCTCCAAACAACAGAGCCTCAAAACGAATGAATCAAAAATGAATGAATGAAATGAACAGAGAAATAGAAAAGTCTACTATTAAGATTTGTGACTTTAATAGTCCTCTTGGTGTTGAAGTTCTATCTTAGCCCCTGAGAGAAGTATAAGATAGAATATCACCAAGGATATAGAAATGACAAATACAATCAACCAATAGGATTTAGGTGACACACACAGGATATACTATAAAACAAAAGAATATACTTTTTGTTTAAGCACTCATGGACAAGATAGACCAAGACAGACCTTACCCTGAGTCATAAAACAAACATCAACAAAATTTTAAAAATTTAAATCACATAAATTATGTTCCTGACCATAGTAGAATTAAATTGGAAATCATTAACAGAGAGAAAACAGGAAAATCTCTAAACACTTGGAAATTTAATAACACACCATTCATAAACTATGGGTCAAAGAGAAAAATCATAAAATAATTTTTGTTTTGTTTTTTTGGAAACAGAGTCTCCCTTTGTCACCCTTGGTAGAGTGTTATGACATCATAGCTCATGGCAACCTCAAACTCTTGGGATGAAGTGATCCTCTTGCCTCAGTTTTTCTTTTTTAGTAGAGACAGAGATCTCACTCTTGCTCAGGCTGGTCTTGAACTCCTGAGCTCAAGCAATCCACCTGCCATGGCTGCCTAGGGTGCTAGGATTACAAGCATGAGCCACTGCACCGAGCCAAAAAGAATTTTTTTTAAACACAAAAGTGTATGGAAATGAATATATAACATACAAAAATCTGTGGAATGTGGTAAAAAGCAGGCTGAGAGGACTTTCATAACATAACATGCTTGCATTAAAAAAGAAAGGGAATGTCTCAAATCAATAGTCTAAGTTCCTACCCATGAAACTAAGGAAGAAAGAGAAATATAAACCTTAAGCCAACAGAAGGAGGAAAATAAAGTTAAAAAGAGAAATTAAAGCAATTAAAAAGGGAAAAGATAGAGAAAAATCAATGAAATAAAAATCTGGCTCTTCAAAACATCACTAAAATTTTATAAACCTCTAGCAAGATAAGTAAAGATTAAAGAAGATGCAAATCATCAGTATCGGGAGTGAAATGGAGGATATCACCATAGATTCTATTATCACCACAAATAATAAGGAAATGCTATGAACAATGTTATGTTTATAAATATGACTATTTAAAAGAAATGGATCAATTTCTCAAAAACTTCCAAAAAAAAAAAAGATAAAATAGGTAATCTGAATAGTCCTATAATCATTTATAAAAATTTAATTTGTAATCAAAAAGCTTCTGAAAATAAATCTCCAGGAGGCTCAGACTGCTTCACTGGAGAATTCTACCTAACTTTTAACATCAGTTTTCACACTATCACTTCCAAAACAATAAAGGAGTAGGGGAGATAACTCTATCATTTTTCTTTCTTTCTTTTTTTTTTAAAGAAAAAGTTTTCCTGTGTTGCCCAGGCTAAATTTCACCTCCTGGGCTCAAGTGATCCTGCCACTTCAGCCTCCCAAGTATCTAGGATTACAGGCATGTGCTATATGCCTGGCGGCCAATTGATTTTAGGAGGCCAGTATTACCCTGAATGAAAACCAGATAAAGAAGGCAGCGCCTGTGGCTCAAAGGAGTAGAGTGCCAGCCCCATATGCCAGAGGTGGTGGGTTCATACCCAGCCCAGGCCCAAAACTGCAAAAAAAAAATAAAAATAAAAATAAAGACCAGACAAAAAAAATCCTCAGACCAGACAAAAGAAAATATTATCAAATCAAATCCAACAATGTATTAAAAAATTATACACCAGAACCAAATGGCATTTATTCTAGGTATGCAAGAGTGGTTCAACATTCAATATTCAATTAGTATAGTTCAACATATCAATAAGCTAAAGAAGAAAAATCATAAAATCTTATCAATTGAAGACAAAGTTTTTGTCAAAATCCAATATCCAGTCATGACTAAAACTATTAGCAAAACAGAGGTAGAGGGGAACTAGTGCAATTTGATAAAGAGCATTTACAAAAACCTACAGCTATTATCACACTAATGTTAAAAAATTAAACGCTTTTTCTGTAAGTCAGGAACATGGCAAAGATACAAAAAAAGATCTCAGAAATTAAAGGACAGAGCCTAACTTCCACACTGATGCAAAAGATAAAACTAAGCAATGGACTCTCACAAAACAAGATGAATAAAACTCCACCATACTTATCAATTATCTCAATAAATGTTAATGGCTTGAATTCCCCACTGAAGAGGCATAGATTGGCTGACTGGATTAAAAAACACAAGCCATCCATTTGCTGTCTCCAGGAAACACACTTAGCTTCAAAAGACAAA
>CAUYON010114879.1:0-14879 GCA_963573935.1 Arctocebus calabarensis | reverse complement strand
TGGCATCACAGCTCACAGCAACCTCCAATTCCTGGGCTCAAGCGAGTCTCCTGCCTCCGCTTCCCAAGTAGCTAGGACTGTAGGCTCCCACCACAACGCCTGGCCTTTTTTTTTTTTTTTTTTGGTTGCAGCCACCATTGTTGTTTGGCGCGCCGGGGCTGGATTCGAACCCGCCAGCTCAGGTGTACGTGGCTGGTGCCTTAACCCGTTGAGCCACAGGCGCTGAGCCAGGATTTTCTTTTCTTTTCTTTTTTGAGACAGAATCTCACTCAGTTGCCCTGAGTAGAATGTTGTGATGTCATAGTTCACAGAAACCTCAGATTCCTGAGCTCAGGCAGTCCTCTTTCCTGAGCCATCCAAGTTGCTTGGACTACAGGCACCCACCATTACACAACATTAGTTTTCAGTCCTCTTGCCTCAGCCATGAAAGTAGTTTGGACTATAGGCACCCACCTACCATTACACACTACTAGTTTTTCTATTTTCTAGTAAGGGTCTTAATCTTGCTCAGGCTGATCTAGAACTCATGAGCCCAAGCAATCCACTTGCCTTGGCCTCCCAAGGATCCACCTTTAATCCTCCCAAGGTGTGAGCCACCGTGTCCATCAATTCTTCAGAATTTTTTATATAAAACTTTAGTTTGTCTGCAGAGATGATCACACTTCTTCCTTTCTGATTTGGATGCTTTTTATTTCCTTCTTTTGCCAGATTGCTCTAGATTGGATTTCTACTATTGGGTGGAAAAGAAGAGGCAAAAGTTAGCTTCCCTCTCTTATTCCAGATCTTTGAGGAAAAGATACTAATTTTTCTCCAATCATGTTTAACTATGAGTTTATTATATATGACCATGTTGGGCTGAAGTATATTCTTTGTATACCTAATTACTTGAGAGTTTTTATCATGAAGGGCTGTCACATTTTGTCAAATGTTTTCCCTATAGCTATTGAAAAGATCACATAAATTTTGTTTTTCATTCCATTAGTGTGATGTGACAGGCTAATTGATTTATACCCATTGAACCATCTTTTCATCATTAGGATGGATTCCACTTGATCATGATAAATGATCTTATGATCTTTTTAATGTGCTGTTGAATTTGGTTTGCTGGTATTTTGTTGAGAACTTTGCATTTATGTTCTTCAGGGGATAGTGGCCTGAAGTTACTTTGTTGTAGTGTCCTTGAGAATGAAGTACTCTTAACATTTAGGTTTATTTGTTCAATAGTATTGCTCATGCTGCTGTTTTAAGAAATTAAACACTAATTCCATGCCTGCAATTCTAACATTCTGGGAGGCCGAGGAGGGTAGATTTCTTGAGTTCAGGATGTGGAGACCAGCTTGAGCAAGAGCAAAATCCCATCTCTACTAATTAGAAAACTTAGGAGGGCATTGTGTTGGTTACCTGTCATCCAAGTACTTGGGAGGTTGAAGCAGGAGGATCACTTGAGCCCAGGACTTTGAGGTTGCTGTGAGTTAGGCTGAGGCCCAACACGCTAGCCTGGGCAACAGAGTGAGAATTTGTCTAAATTGTCTAATTAAACAAATAAAACATTAACAATAAAGTAAGTGTACTCTTTGCCTACCTCAGACTCTTTTTCCTCCACCACTCCTGAGGGTACCTGATCCCATAGGTTTGGCATGTTTATTTTCAGTATACTTTATGCTGTTTATCTAGTCAAAATACATACATTTGCATAACAATATATAGTCTTCTTTTGAGTGGTTTTATGGAAAAATCAATATACCTTTCAACCTTTTAAACTTTTTTTTTTTTGAGACAAAGCCTCAAGCTGTCACCCTGTATAGAGTACTATGGCATCCCAGCTCACAGAAACCTCCAATTCCTGAGCTAAACTGAGTCTTCTGCCTCCACCTCCCAAGTAGCTGGGACTACAGGCACCTGCCACAACGCCCGGCCATTTTTTGGTTGCAACCATCATTGTTTGGCAGGCCCAGGCTGGATTCGAACCCACCAGCTCAGGTGTACGTGGCTGGCACCTTAGCCGCTTGAGCCACTGGCGCCAAGTCTAAACTTTTTTTTTCATTCAACATCACACTTATGTCGACATTTTTTATTTGCTATCTTATCTTAGGAGTTGGAAGTCAGCATTTTTACAAACATTTAAGAGAGATTTTGAAAAACTTTGTGTATTTTTACAGGAAGCGAAGGTAACCCTCCTTTAATTCACAGGTTATAAACTTTTGCACAGAGTTGGGGAATAGCCTGTTTTCTCTAGCTCTTCAGGAAATCAAAAATCTTCTTCTAGGCTCATGATAAAGTTCATAGAAATTTGTGAACAGGGAGTAGATTAAGTAGACAGGAAATGAAAAAGAACGAACTGGATTCTAAGGTTGGATTTCTGTTGATGACCTTTTTGGTGGGAGCTAGTGAGGAACATCCTAAAAAATAATTGTAAGACATACTAAAAAAAAAAAATCTAATTTCTAGCAATTTTCCAAGTGGAGCCGCAAACACAAAATGAAGTTACTCAGAAAACATAGCGGTATTATTTTGTAACCACTGACCAGTGAAGATGTATTTTATATGGATTGCTTATTATTTACTTTTTTTGGTTCTTGAAGGAATTTTCACAGACACTAAGAGTAAAATTATTGGCCAGGTGCAGTGGCTCAGACCTGTAATCCTAGCACTGGGAGGCTGAGGTAGGAGGATCCCTTGAGCTCAGGAGTTCAAGAGCAGCCTGAGAAAGAGAAAGACTGGTTCTACCTCCAAAACCATAAAAATTAGCTAGGCATTGTGGCAGGCACCTGCAGTCCCAGCTACTCGAGAGGCTGAGGCTAGAGAACCATTTGAACCTAGGACTTTTAGGATGCTGATGCTATGGCCCTCTCTCCTAGGCAACAGAGTGACTCTGTCTCAAAAAATAAAAAGAGAAGAGTAAATTGTTATCATGCACACATTCCTTGAGGATCAGCAGGCTTGTTAAGGAAGACTGATTTACATCTTACTTCGAATTCACAGTCATGTGAGAACAGGGGCAGTTCTGTAGCACTTAGGGGTCAGACGGCTTATATAGCATACACTAAGGAGAAAGATTTTGTACGTTGCAAGACCAATACTAAGAAATTGACATTAAATACTAAAGTTCTCATTTCATAATTTTGCTTACAGCCACCTCTGATGATATTTTAAATCAACAGAGGAAATAAATTACTTTTATATATCACATATTGCCTATGTTTTCTGAAAAAAAAATACTGATAATTTTATAGAGGTTTTCATGTTAAAGAAGTCTATTCTTCTAATTTTCCAACCGGCCTTACATTGTTATGTTTCTGGCATCTCCTCACCCACCTGTGCCACTTACTAAATTTTCATTTCACAAAACCTAGGTGGACTTTTTATATGCTTAATAAAGTCAGACAAGGTGAACTTCAGGCTTTAAGGGTAGAAGAATAGGGGAAAATTAGAGAGGAAAATGCATATGGAAAAAATAACACCAGGCTGTTATTCTAGCAAATGGTCACATTTGTTTTCAATATGGTTTTGAATTTGGTGTGCAAGATTGAAATTTGACTTCTCTTCTAAATCAGTTTTGACCCAGAAAAGAATGGAAGAAGTTATTGAAGGATGCAAAGAGTATAAAGAACAAAGCAATACTCAGATATAAGTAATTTCCAAGACACTACTTAGGTTAATTTGGTTACATTTTTCTCAAGGGTAAAATAAACATAGTAATAATTGCCAGTGACTGGCATAGATTATTTTCACAGATTTTTTTCTTATTCAACTTCTAGCGTTACGGGTAATGTCACTTATTTTAGCCAAAGTCTGGCTTTCGTTTAAGCTGGATCAGAAATGCCAAAAATGAAGAGAAAAGTGCAATATTTTTGATGCAAGAGGTACAATAATTCTATGATAAGAGGCTACAAATAAATTTGTCCCTAGGTATATTTGCCACTTTCTACTCTCTTCTGTGTATTATTTTTAGTCATGACAGAATAATAGTCAGCAATACTATATTACAATGTCCCTTGGCGTAGGGAATTCCAAAGGAAAAATCACTTTTGGTTTTTATTTTATCACTTTAAAGACCATTTTATGGATGTATTTCAATAGTGAACTAGCCTAGCCCATAAATACTTTGGGCGCATTTCATGATCCCCTCCCTAGACCAGGATGCAAAGCCAAGTTTAGCTGGGGATTGGCTAAATGTCTTGGCGTAAGAGCCTTGGCATTTGGCAGTTGAATTCTGAGACCTTTAACTAGCTGGCATTTTCCTCTGCAGTTTACCATGCTACTTTCAGAAAAGTCTATGTCAAGAAATAAACTGCCAACTTGAGTGTGCCTAATTGTGCATTTAGGTGAACTATTGCAAACTTTATAGCGGTAGAAGCAAAAACAACAAAAAAAGTCCTCACGGCCAATTTTGCAGTTTTAGGTATAAAGAATGCAGCACCCTTTAGAAGATTCTGAATTCCAGGGAAGAAATCTGAAATCTGATGGAAGGAAAGACTTTTTTGAGTATGATTTCAAAATGAAGGTTACAACTCTTTAGCCTAGGACAATTGAGTAACCATTATACATTAAACATTTTTAAATATATATATATACATATTTGTATATATATATATATACACCTTTTTTTTTTTGAGACAGAGTCTCTGTCCCCCTCGGTAGAGTGCTATGGTAGCATTGCTCACAGCAACCTCAAGCTCTTGGGCTCAAGCGATCCTCTTGCCTCAACCTCCCCAGTAGCTGGGACTACAGGCACCCACCACAATGCCTAGCTATTTTTAGAGAAAAAGTCTCATTCTGGCTCAGGCTGGTCTCCATGTCTCTATTAGTCAAAGTCAATATTGCTCAGGCAATCCACCCACCTCAGCCTCCCAAGAGCTAGGATTACAGTCATGAGCTGCCGCACCTGGCCTTAAATATTAATTATAGCCTTTGTAGAACACCTCCAGGATGCTTGGTGGTGCTGACTAACATTTACCTGGTAAAGATTATGTATGAGAATAAAAATATAGTGGAGCCCAGGTTTCTAAATGTCTTTCTATGTATTAAATAACAGCAAAATTAAAAAGAAACTTTAAAGTCATCCTTAAATTTTGAAACTATTAATGCTACAAGTTTTTAGCTCTTCTATGGAAACATGTACCTCTTTGCTGCATGGATGTCACCTCACACACACACATATCCACCTGATAACTTGAACATGGTTATATAGACACAAATTTCACCATGAATACTTGTCCAAGTAGGAAAACTAATAATGTAAGTCTTGATATCTAATGTGATGCATGCACACATGGTTTGTGTATCTATGATTTCCTCATAGAGTATCAAGAGCTGGGTTTTTCTTAAGAATTCTCAATAGATATCTGCCTTTCTCCCCCACCTTGTCAGACCATTGAAAGGGTCCTGTCTTGTGGCTAGTCACACTGTATTTTATGTACTTGCATAAACTATATGTAAATAAGAAAATGTTTTATAGAAGTTATAATTAATATATCATTTCTATATATTATATTCATTTATTTATAATTATGTACACCACTATACTTAATCCTGTCCACCCATCTGTTTGCTGTGCAAAGGAGATTCAAATAGACAGACGATGGCCCTTATGCCACTCTGCTCTTAGTACTCACTATTTTTCTCACTATTTCTCACTATTTTTCTTGCCTTGGCTCACACACTGCTTTACTACCATGACCCTTGGGAGAGCTGAAAGTGTGGTCTTGAAAGCAAAGTCAGAAACTGATATCACTTAGGGATACTGGTGCAACATTCTATGGAAAATATTGGGAAATTCAGAAGTAGGAGGTTATTAAATAATTCACTGTGGTAAAAAAAAGTTAAGATTGAAAATATATTTCAATATTTGAAAACCTCAGTGCAAATTATTAGTTTTATAAGTTTAAAAAGAGAAAAACTAAATTGCTATGATATTAGCCACAAAAAAGTTTGTTAAATTTATTTTTATAATAATATAGATGTTAATATGCATATGTATATATCCATATTTTAAAAGCTTTTAGATAAAAGCTTTCAGATTATGTACATACCGTACATAATATTTTCTGACTACATTGAGGAATTCCATGTAAGTTCCAATATAATAAATGTAATGTAATATTAGAAATGTTTTTATAGGCTCGGCGCCTATGGCTCAACAGGCTAAGGCGCCAGCCACATACACCTGAGCTGGCGGGTTCGAATCCAGCCTGGGCCCGCCAAACAACAATGCTGGCTGCAACCAAAAAATGGCCGGGCATTGTGGCGAATGCCTGTAGTCCCAGCTACTTGGGAGGCAGAAGCAAGAGACTCGCTTGAGCCCAGGAATTGGAGGTTGCTGTGAGTTGTGGATGCCATAGCACTCTATCCAGGGTGACAGCTTGAGGCTCTGTCTCAAAAAAAAAAAAAAAAGAAACCTCCCATTTTGTTTTGTTTTTTGGCGGGGGCCGGGTTTGAACTCACCACCTCCGGTATAGGGGGCTGGCGCCCTACTCCTTGAGCTGCAGGCGCCACCTGAAACATCCATTTTGTAAACACAGGATATGTATGAAACATCCCATTTTGTAAACACTAACTTCGGAGAAAACAAAATGAGTCTTGCAGTGGAGGAAATGGGCAGTTTTCAGAAGTCACAAGGCCTTGTGAAGTCCAGCTGGGCTGACAGCTAGAGCGGTGTCCATCACTCAGAAAGCTGTGCCTCCCTCTTCCCTTTCTGCCCACATGACTCCTGACCCCTTTTCCTACTCCAGTCCTAGAGAAAGAGAGCTCAAATCACATCCTGGAGAGAAAAGCAGCCCCAAAGACAGCAGTTTTGGGGAAGAAGAGAGCCGTTCAGCTCATTTCAAGCTTCTTGCCTGAACTGCCATCTTTGAGCTCAGATGTTATTTCTGATGGCTCGTTGGCAAACGCCTATTTTCTTGGCCGTGCTGAGATCCCACAGTCCTGGGATCCTGAACATTATTTGAATTGGTAATTGGGAAACAATTGGCAACTGGGAAACACAACTGTACTCTAACAAGGACTGAGGAACTAATCCTATTGAAGTCTTTAGCAGTTTTGTACGTTCGTGTGTGTGGTTATCTTGCCTTTGGTGGGTTTCCTCCCTCCATTTTTTTCTTTTTTTGAGACAGAGTCTCACTATGTCACCCTCGGTAGAGTGCCGTAGCATCGCAGCTCACAGCAACCTCAAACTCTTGGCCTTAAGCAATTCTCTTGCCTCAGCCTCCCCAGTAGCTGGGACTTCAGGCGCCTGCCACAATACCTGGCTATTTTTTTGTTGCAGTTGCCATTGTTGTTTAGCTGGCCTTGAACTCGCCACCCTCCGTGTATGTGGCTGGTGCCGTAACCACTGTGCTATGGGCACCGAGACTCCTCCCCCCATTTTTATAAAGTTATAGAGCAAATAAACTTTCGGTTTGCTCTATAACTACACAAAAGCCCCTCCCTTCCTGTTCACTGGTCAGGGCTCTTTCTTGCCACTGGTGAGACAATTCCCAGCTAGTCTTTAAGTTGCCACATCTAGAAATATGTGATAAGAACCTACCCCGGAGGACAAAGCCAAACCAGGCCAAGATGCACATGTTTACGGAAGGAATTCCCAGGAAGGGGGGTTCAGTGCCTCTCTCACACCCACCCAGCCCAAGGTGAGAGTGACGATGCCCTCTGCCTGCCCCCAGCAGCCAAGTGACCTCAGGGTCTTGCCTCAGCCTCACTGCTACTGGATAGTAAGAGCAACACCTGTATTGCTCTTGACCCAACGAGAAACTCTTTCCTCTCTTTTCTGACCCTGACACCCTCCACGGGCACCTTTCTCTCAGTACACAGGCTTTCAGACGGAGCCCGTTTCTCCAGGCTGAGTCCTTTGGTCAGGAAAAGCCTCATTGTCCTCATTGCCGAATGTCCCTGGGTGGCACATAAGAGGCCTGGGTTTCTTCAACCTCTGTCAGTCCCATCAGCACTGGAAGAAATTAAAAAAAAGAAAATGCATTTGGAAGAGTAGATGTCTGATTCCAATAAAAAGTCTTCACTGCTTCACGTGGATGAGTAAACACACCCATGGATATTAAGAAATATGCCCAAAGTCATTGGCAAATAAGTAAGACTTGAACCCAGGCTTGAATACACTCCTGGCTGGCCGTGCCAGTAATCCCAGCACTTTGGGATTCTGAGAAAGGAGGAGCCCTTGAGCTCAGGAGTTTGAGACCGGCCTGAGCAAGAGTGAGATCCTCATCTCTACAAAAAATAAAAAAAAATTATCCAGTATTTTGGGGATACCTGTAGTTCCAGCTACTCAGGAGGCTGAGGCAGGAGGATCACTTTAGCCCAAAAGTTTGAGGTTGCTGTGAGCTGTGATGCCACAGCACTCTACCCAGGGTGACAGAGTGAGACTCTGTCGCAAAAACGAACAAAACAAACCACCATGCACTCTTCCTACTACATGTTGCCTTCCCATACACGCTGGAGAAAATGGGATGCAGACGCCATTCTCTGCGCAGTCTCAACTTGGACTTTTCTCTGCCTTTGGTATTCTCAGCAGAGCGGCCTCTCGGGGGTGACGGGTGCCCTGAGCAGGCCCTCACACCCACTCTCACCCCCGTCCTCTGAGCCTGGCATCCAGAACCACATCTCAGTCCTAGCTGTAGCTGGGATTCGCATTATTATGAGTTAGGCCCAATCAACGCAGGTACTTGCGAGAAGGATGGAAGCCAGGACCAGGCAGAGCCACCCCTGCTGATTTGGTGGTGACCATTGGCAAAGACAACCGCAGACACCAGGGCATCTGCAGCAGCGTCTCCCTGGTGAGCCACTCATTTCACGGGTGCCGTGAGACAGTTTGGGCAACATCCTCCGTCAGTTCTACCTTCGCATTGGTGGCAGAGGTGGGGACACCTGGAATGGCAGCTCCTCCAGGGTCCCCACAGTTGGAAACCCCTGCTGGTCTCTCATCGATTCCCTTCTGCTTAAGATAGCTGGCGCGGTTTCTGCTTCCCGCGACTGAGCACTGCTGCTAACGCGGGTTTCCCTCTTTCCCTCGAACTGCTGATGTTTGCAGCCCCGACCCTGTGATCAATCCTTCAAGTTCTTAAAACGAAAGCTTCGCGTGTCTCCATCACTGTCTGTCCCTCACCAGCTTTATTTTTCTCCTTAGCATACAGCATCACTCCAGAGATTACTTTTCTCTGTTGGCTAAATGTCCACCCTACTAGAATTTAAAGTCCATTAGAACCAGGACTTGGTTCTAGTTTCTTCTTTTTTTTTGAGATAGAGTCTCAAGCTGTCACCCTGGGAAGAGTGCCGTGGTTATACCTCACAGCAACCTTCAACTCTTGGGCTTAGGCAAGTCTCTTGCCTCAGCCTCCCAAGTAACTGGGACTATTTTTTTTTTTTTTGGAGATAACAGTCTCTATTTCCCTCAGTAGAGTGCTGTGGCGTCAAAGCTCACAGCAATCTCTAACTCCTAGGCTTAGGTGATTCTCTTGCCTCAGCCTCCTGAGTAGCTGAGACTACAGGCGTCCACCACAATGCCCTGCTATTTTTTTATTGCAATTTGGCCAGGGTTGGGTTTGAACCTGCCACCCTCAGTGTATGGGGGCCAGCGCCCTACCCACTAAGCTACAGGCCCTCTATAACAGCTCTTTTTTTTTTTTTTTTTTTTTTGAGATAGAGCCTCAAGCTATCACCTTGGATAGAGTGCTGTGGCATCACAGCTCATAGCAACCTCCAATTCCTGGGCTCAAGCGAGTCTCCTGCCTCTGCCTCCCAAGTAGCTGGGACTACAGGTGCCCGCCACAACGCCTGGTCATTTTTTGGTTGCAGCCACCATTGTTGTTTGGCAGGCCCGGGCTGGATTCGAACCAGCCAGCCCAGATGTGCATGGCTGGCGCCTTAGCCCATTGAGCCAGAGGCGCCGAGCCAACAGCTCTTAACATTTAGGAACACTACCAGAAAATATTGCGAATTCAGTGACTGGTGTTGAATGAAAAAAAAATCTACTTTTCGTTTCTTTCTTTTTCTTTTTTCTTTGTTTGAAACGGTTTCACTCTGTCACCCTGGTAGAGTGCTGTGGCGCCATCATAGCTCCTAGCAACCTCCAACTTCTGGGTTCAAGTGATCCTCCTGCCTCAGCCTCCTGAGTAGCTAGGACTACAGGCATCCACCATGACACTCAGCTAGTTTTTCTATTTTTAATAGAGATGGGGTCTCCCTTTTGCTCAGGCTGGTCTCGAATTTCTGAGACCAAGGCATGAGCCACTGTACTTGGCCTTACTTTATTTATTTATTAAACCAAAGCTCCTACTTGCCTGTTCCCTGAATATCTTAGAGTTGAGCCTGTGATATCTGTTCTGTATTTCACAGTTACTTTAATAATATGATTGCGAATTTCCGAGAGAAATGATTATAGCAGTGAAGATGGGCTGGAGCTCAAGGGTTTGAGATCAACCTGAGCAAAAGCGAGACCCTGTCTCTACTAAAAATAGAAAAACTCGCTGGGCACGGTGGTGGGCACCTATAGTTCCAGCTATTTAGGAAGGCTAAAGCAAGAGAATTGCTTAAGCTGAGTTTGAGGTTGCTGTGAGCTATGCCAAGCACTCTACCCAGGATGACAGGGTGAGACCGTCTCAAAAAACAAACTAACAAGAAAGCTGTGTTCATTTTACAACCACAGAGAAGTCAAGCTTTGGGAGACAGATGAGTGGACTCGGAAAGAATATATGTCAGTGTTAATTCTAGAATGCCAAGTTCAGCGGCTCACACCTGTTATCCCAGCACTCTGGGAGGCCAAGGGAGAAGGAAACCTCATGCTCAGGAGTTCGAGACCAGCCTGAGCAAGAATAATACCCCGTCTTTACTAAAAACAGAAAAACTAGCTTCACGGATAGTCCCTGCTACTCCAGAGGCTGAGGCAGGAGGATTGGTTGAGCCCAAGAGTCTGAGTTGCTGTGAGCTATGATGCCACCATGACACTTTACCCAGGGTCACCCAGAATGAGATTCTGTCTCAAAAAATAAACAAAGAAAAATAAATAAAAAAAACAAATTTAATTCTAGGCAAGAATAAAGGCCGAGTCAACATTAACCATAGGGAATAGGCCCTCATCTATTTGCTGACATTATCCTGAAGCTTTCAGGCAGCGTGTTTCAAGTAGAACTTGTGGATCCGAAATGTCGACCCCTTTGAACTGGTACCTTGATCCATCTCAGATCCTCGACAAGCTGTCAGCAGATGGAACATGCTGGGCTATCCTCTTTCCCTGGTGATTCATGTAGAGGGATGTTCGGGGTGTTCTTTTTGCAAAACATTTTTCTCAACCCAAGTTGAAACTCAGAGGGCTACCACCCTAGAAATGTTGTTGGCACCTGCAGGAGCAGCTGTGTTTCTAAAATCAGCTGTTTTCACCATCCAGGCTGCTGGATGGGTGTTTCTGCAGCTGTGCACAGAAGGGGTTAACTGAGCAGCCGTTGCACAATCCCAGCAGAATGCATTCCACGGAGCCAGTAACCTCAGTTTGAACATGTTTATAAAGCAGATACGGAGAAAATGACCAAACCTCCAAAGGGCGGCTTGCTCCGAGGAGCAGAAGCATGCCTGCTGCCTTTCTTATAAAGAAACTTGGGTCAGAGGATTCTAGAACATGCTCTTTTCAGACTATGTGTCTGAAACATCCCATCTTGATCCTTTCACAGCACAGCCCAGGTTCTTGGACAGACTTAACATTTTTGTTCAAACTGTTTATTAGGCCCGACCACTTCCTTCCTTCCAGATACTATTTTCAGAAGCAGAGACAAAGCGCCCCTGCACCTGTTATCATTGTGGCCGCAGAAGAAAACCACCACTGCCCCCTCATCTGTCCAAGCATAGCAGGTCTGGCCATGCCTGAACCTAAGCAGGGGATGGTACCAGGTCCATGGGGCTCGGTGGGCCCAGAGGCCAGGCAGTTCCGGGAGAATTCACCATCTTCCTATACCTCCCGACCTGGGCAGTCACACAGCCCAGGGTGTCCTCTCCAGGTGTGTAGCTGGCCACGTTCCTGAAGGGCACAGCCGAGGGTCGCAGCCCTGTTCCCTTGACATTGGGAATGGTGAGGGCAGGGGAGGAGGAAATGTGGTGGTAACTGCCTGACTTTGTTGCACTTGTTGGGATACAAAAGAAAAGACAAGAGCCTCAGGAAGCTGCCAGCCCCCTGTGGGGGACAGACACCCACCTGGGATGCCCTGGGGAGGGTTCACTGCGACCTGAGGACAGAGGGAGGGTCGGTTCCCGCTGTCCTGGCCCTGAACACACCCCAGGACGGAGTTTCAGGAGAAGGGAGGCTGAACACCAGCAGGCCAAGACCAGCTTCTGCCTCCGTCCTCTTTTCAACCCAAAGCAGGTTTGGAGACATTGGCTATCTGACCCCTGCATGCCGGAGGCCCACTTTGGCTATGTTCGCAAACCTTTTTCTGGTTCTTTGTCTCTCTTCAGTAGAAATTGGGCAGAATAGCAAGGGTTCTTAATGTATACCTTTTATCCGGGCCAGTTTGTCCCAAGCTACAATAACAGGGGGCTTTAAAAACCTAATGAATTCAGCTTTCAAACAATAGCCTCAATGCCAGGCACAGTGGCTTACACCTGTAATTACCAGCACTCTGGGAGGCTGAGGCAGGAAGATGCTTTGAGCTCAGGAGTTCAAGACCAGCCTGAGCAAGAGCAAGACTCCATCTCTAAAACTAGCTGGGTGTGGGCGCCTATAGTCCTAGCTACTTGGGAGGCTGAGGCAGGAGGATCACTTGAGCTAAGGACTTTGAGGTTGCTGTGAACTGTGAGGACAGAGTGAGACTGTTTCAAAACAAAAGAAAACAAACAACCCCCCTCCAAAAAGAACAGCCTCAAGCAAAAGGAATGTATAATGTTCCACCTCTCTGTGAATTAGGGTCAGGAGGCCATTTGGGGCTTAACACCTTTTTCATTCACATGCAAAGTACCTTACAAAAGCACCAGTTTGAAAACTCCTGACTCCAGATACCAAAGCAGTCACCTCCATCCTTCCTCTGAAGCTATGTCAGCAGTATCGACACACAACATGTGTTGGTCTAGTGCATTTTGCATTCTGGGGAAATAGAAGGAAATGATTTTAAGGTTTTGACATCCAAGAATTTATGTTTCTTATCCACGTTTATTTCTTCTCTACAAATACATTTAAAATAGACTAAACACTGTCTTTGGCAGTTAACGTCATCAAAACATGGGAAGATTGCCCTGGTGGAGCACGGATTTATTTAGACCTTCAGGTAGCATTTTGGAAGCTCTTTGTGTCAAGGTGTGCTGGATGTGCTGGGTGGAAGCACTTGTGCCTGCAACGTTCACAGCTGTACAAAGACCTCCTTATCAAGGGAGTGACCCACAGAATGGCTGCAGAGAATGGAGGCTATTGTCCCAAAGGCAATTACACTTAGGTTCTCCCACACAAACAGGCCGACACTCACACAACCAAGCCCATCATAAAAGTATATCAGCTCACACAGATACCAGCTAAAAGCAACACAATACTTCCTCTAAAGGACAGCAAAGCCTGGGCTTGCGTCCACCAGATGCCCCGTCTTCTTTTTGTTTCCTTCTCTGTCTCAACTCTAGGTTGTGTCACCAGTTTATTCTCTGAGGCTACTGGCAAATGCCAACTTCAAAACAGTACGGCCTTTCTCAGAAATATTTTCAGCATGGTTCTCGTCTCACGGCCTAATTGGCAATGGTGAATCATCTTTGGTATTTAAATTGTGCGTTTCCAGATCTTGAATTTTGTTCCACTGGTTGTATAAGTCTAGTTACTAGATAAAAAGATTTATTTGAGAGACAATCTCACTCTGTCGCCCTGTGTAGAGTGCTGTGGTAGCATCATAGCTCACAGCAGCATCAGACTCCTGGGCTTAAGCGATAATCCTGCCTCAGCCTCCCAAGTAGCTGGGACTAAAGACGCCCACCACGCTCAGCTAGCTTTTCTAATTTTAGTACAGACAGGTTTGGCTTTTGCTCAGGCGGATCTGGAACTCCTGAGCTCAAAGGTTCCTCCTGCCTTGGCCTCCCAGAGTGTTGGGATGACAAGGCGTGAGCCACCGCACCCGGCCGATCTAAGTCACAAAGAAATGAACTCATCCATTTAGGACTTGTGAGAAGAAGGGGTCTTAACCGGAAAGCACAGAGCATCTCTTAGCTCTCTAGGACTCTTCTTCCCACTAAGAAATTGAGCCAGCCAGCCAACAAAGGTGCTCTCACAGGGCCAGGCTGCCACCAGTGGGTGGCATTTCAACAACAGCTGTAAACCAGGAAAACGGTTCGGCTAGACTTCTATTTAGGGCTGGATAATTTTATGACTGCTCATTGTATCTGCAGCCACACATGGAGATAGGCATAAAAATAGCCCTTTGTCCTTCCTTCGAAGTCACCTTTTCAAATATTAACTTAGCAATCTCCTCCACAACCCACCAGTAATGGGTAGGCAGCTTAGTATTCTGATTTTACAGATATCTTGGATGTGTGTGAGGTCAGCGGCTTTCTGAAGGTCAGGTCTATGTCTTGCAATGCCAAGGCAATAGAGATGGGTCTCCTTAAAGTCACATGTCTTACTCCAAAAGACACACTCTTAAGTTCTGAGGACTCTGTCAAAGGCCTGAAGTCATAGAAAGAAAAGTGATTGACATGGAATCAGAGCCCAATAAATATATATATATATATATATTTTTTTTTTAGACAGACAAAAAAAAACTGTCATCCTAGATAGAGTACTGTGGCATCACAGCTCACAGCAACCTCCAATTCCTGGGCTCAAGCGAGTCTCCTGCCTCCGCCTCCCAAGTAGCTGGGACTACAGGCGCCCGCCACAACGCCCGGCCATTTTTTGGTTGTAGCTGTCATTGTTGTTTGGC
>CAUYON010114875.1:0-13904 GCA_963573935.1 Arctocebus calabarensis | reverse complement strand
CCAAAATGAGATTACTTCCTGGGAATCAGGGAGACAGCCTTGGGCCTTTGGGTTCCCAGGCTGTCATGGGAGTCCCTGGGACTCTGGTTATGGACATGAACTCAGCCTGGAGCTCTGGGCAGTGCCTGGAGGTAACTCCTTTTCTGGACAGTACACATCCTGCCCTCCTCGCTCCCTCTCCTCCTCCTTTTTTCTTCACTGATGATAAAAGGAATCTGGCATTCTACACCTGGACCATTTGATTGTTTTATTTTGAAATTGGTGTATATCATGAAGCCTTGCTGAACTAAGTTTTGTGTGTATATATTTAAAAAAAAATCAGTGTTTAAAAAGACCTCTGTACTTAATCCTTTAACTCTGCAGACAGCATTTGGTAGGTAGTGATTAACTGTAAATAATAAACATACAATGAGTTCTTCAAAAAAAAAAAAAAACTATTATATCACTCTCTTCCATTTTACTAGCTTCTGTTTCACTCAGAGTCTTCATAATCTTGTTCTTGCCCATATCTTCAAACTCATCTTCTACTGCTCTTTTCCTTACTAGTCTCCAGCAATATTGGTCTTTTTTCTTTCCAAGTTCCTGGCCTCAACTAAGCCAAGCTCTTTGCTGCTTCAAGCTGTCTGCACATAACCATCTGGGCATATCCTTTTTTCCCTTTGTATAATTAACTTGCTCTCATCTTCCAGGTTTCTGCTTAAATGTCACTACTCTGAGAAGCCTTCCCTTATTACCTTAGCTGAAGTTGCCTTTTCTCAATTACTATCTCAGCCTGTTTAGTTTCCTTTGCAATTTTTAATTTTTTTCTGTCACTTCTCTATTGTAAAATGAGTCAATTTCCATGTCTTCCTTGTTTATCCTTATATCATGCCTAAGAACAAGAACATGACTAAAAAGTATTTGAATAAATATGTCCCCAAAATATTGCGTATGCCTAATGTTGAGTACTCAATATTGATTTGAGTACTTAAAACTCAAATGTTTATAGAATGAATATGTAGATGTCAGTCTTTTTTTGTTTTTGAGAGAGTCTCACTTTGTGAACCCTCAGTAGATTGCTGTGGCATCACAACTCATAGTAACCTTGAACTCTTTGGCTTAAGCGATTTCTCTTGCCTCAGCCTCCCAAGTAGCTAGGACAACAGGCACCGGCCACAACACTCGGCTACTTTTTGGAAACCGGGGTGTGTGTGTGTGTCGCACTTGCTCAGGTTGGTCTTAAAGCTGTGCGCTCAGGCAGTCCACCCATCTTGGCCTCTCTGAGTACTAGGATTATGGGTGTGAGCCACTTGCTCCTTGGCCTAGATTTCAGTCTTGACAGCCCCGCATTGTATTGAAATCTGCTATGTTGTAATTATAGCTACCTGTAAGAAAAATACGGACACCACTTTAGGTACAAATCAGAGATGGTTTTATTTACTCCTGCGTAGGGGGCCACTGCTAAAAAGGCAGACGACCCAAATCAGGTTGTCATTTATTACATTTGCACAAGTGAACCGCTGCCCAAAGGGCAAACGGCCCCTCAGTGCAGTACAGGCTGATTTTTATACCTGTTTTGTGCTGATGTGGCAAAGCAAGCATGTACAAAAGTAGAGTGGCTGGTTACAGGGCGGGGTCACGGTCAGGTAGTTGGCTCAGGGGATCGCTGGGTGGCGGCTCAGGGGGATAACTCAATAACCATGGGGACAACTTGGAAAGCCCAGTAGCTTGGGAAACTCTGCTTGAGTAAGTTTTTACCACTGTTTAGCTGGCTGGGGGGGTTGAGGTAACTTTCTCATCATTATGTTTCGACATTGCTACCATTGCTAGGGAGTCAGGAACTAGGAGAACTTCCTTGTTCTATTCTGAAACCTGCCTTTGAAATTATCCAGAGGGAGCATGCGGGAGACTAAAGCTAAAACAGGCTGAGAAAAACCTGGGTTCTTTAGGGGGGCTGCTGTTTATCACAGCTACTCTATCTAAATATAAATTTCTCTGAACGATCTGAACCTAAAAAAGGAATGCTTTTTCGTATTTAGGTGTTTAGGTTATTGAGGTAGAGGAGTGTTGCTGGAGATTTGTAACTTTTTCTTTCTTTGATTGAAGTTGACTCATCTCCTTCAGAATCAAGCAGTGAAAGGGAAAGCTGCTGGAGCACTCCTGAGAGCCATCTTCAAAGGTACTAGTTAATGTTACTTCTATCTTCCTGAGTTCATTGGTAGATTTGTTTACTTTTGACCTAGGTCACTGCTCTTCGTACTGTTTAAAACCCCCAGTGAAACATTCTCTGTGTTTTGAAGATTATACAGAATCAAAAATCACTGTCTTATCTAATGGACTTCAATTTTACTGAGGGGAGTTGGAGTGCTACCTAAGATTTTATTGCTGATTTGGAGGCCTGTATAGAACGCGCTTTACATAATAATCTGCTTTGGTTGACTTGTAATTATGAAGAAGAGAACAGCAATGTTTAGTATTTAATCTGTTCTTAATAAGGGGGCTAGGGAGCTTTAGGGTTAATGATATGAAATGCCTTGGTTACCTCATAAAGAGTTTTAATTCCTTGTAAGGGACATTTGTTTTCCTTTTGTTTTTTTTTTTTTTTTTTGGAGACAGAATATAAAGCTGTCATACTGGGTAGTGTGCCGTGGCTTCACAGCTCACAGCAACCTCAAACTCTTGGACTTAAGCAATTCTCTTACCTCAGCCTCCCAAGTGGCTGGGTCTACAGGTGTCTGCCACAATGCCCAACTATTTTTTTGTTGTTGTTGCAGTTGCATTGTTGTTTTTAGATGGCCTGAGGTATGGGTACCGCCCCTAAATGAAGACCAGTCTATGTTATTGCAGATTGACTGGCAATGGTTTTATAAATTCTTGTGGAATAAAATTATATAAGACAAAATTTTAAAGTGGCTTTGAGGTTTTTATTTTTTTTTAGAGACAGAGTCTTACTTTGTCACCTTCGGTAGAATACTGTGGCATCACAGCAACCTCCAGCTCTTGGGCTTAAGCAGTTCTCTTGCCTTAGCTTCCTGAGTAGCTGGGACTACAGGCGCCTGCCATAACACCCAGCTATTTTTTATTATTTCGTTGTTGTTGCAGTTTGGCCAGGGCTGGGGTTGAACCCGCCACCCTTGGTATATGGGGCTGGCGCCTTACTCGCTGAGTTATAGGCACCGCCCGTGGCTTTGGGTTTTTAACAGGTATGTTAACTTGATATATTATTTATTTATTTATTTATAACTTGATATATTTTTCTTTTCCCAAGTAAATTGGGTCTTTGCTACAAGGGCACAAAAAACACATCTTCCTATTCATGAAAGAACTTTCAAAATTGGTTGAGTCAACCTTTTATGGAAACTTGCTAAGTATTTTGCAGAAATATTAGAGAAAAGGAAATAATGAAAGATGAGTAACAGCTGTCTTTATATACATGTCCAAATGGAGGAAATAAGGGTAGTTTCTTTCATGAACAGACAAACCTGAGAACAGATTATCATGGCTTCTACTTATTTTTTTACCTTATTTAAACAGATTTGGAAAGCCTAGTTTAAAAGCGTGGATTATCAAGTACTTGTAGAAACAACCTCCTTATCTTAATCCTATTAAATTGATCATGTATGTGTATATGATCAATAGTAAACTACTGATAACATTTTAAAAATTGAAATATAATCCACATACTAAAAAATTAACCCTTTAGAAGCGTACAATTTATTGTATTCTTTTTGTAGAAAAGAAAATAATAAATTTTTTTTATTGTTTGTTGCCCAACATCTAGCACTTGGGCTTAGGTGTGATTCTCTTGCGTCAGCCTCCCAAGTAGCTGGGACTACAGGCTTCCACCACAACACCCGGCTTTTTTTGTTGTTGTTGTTGCAGTTTGGCCGGGGCTGGGTTCAAACTCACCACCCTGGGTATATAGGGCTGGCGCCCTACTCACTGGGACACAGGAACCACCCAGAAGTATACAATTTAATTGTAATAACTAATATCATAAAGTTCACCTGGCTATTTCTTTTTTTTTCTTTTTTATTCTTTTTGAGACAGAGCCTCAAGCTGTCACCCCGGATAGAGTGCTGTGGCATCACAGCTCACAGTAACTTCCAATTTCTGGGTTCAAGTGAGTCTCCTGCCTCCACCTCCCAAGTAGCTGGGACTACAGGCGCCATTTTTTGGTTGCAGCTGTCATTGTTGTTTGGCGGGTCCTGGCTGGATTCGAACCCACCATCTCAGGTGTACGTGGCTGGCGCCTTAGCTGCTTGAGCCACAGGCGCCGAGCCAGCCCCAGCTTTTTTTTGTTGTTGTTGTCGCAGTTTGGCTGGGGGCCGGGTTTGAACCCACCACCCTCCGTATGTGGGAGCGGTGCCCTACTCACTGAGCCACAGGCGCCGCCCTTACCGGCTATTTCAATTGCATGTTTTTTTTTTTTTTTTTTGTAGTGACAGAGTCTCACTTTATCGCCCTTGGTAGAGTGCTGTGGCGTCACACAGCTCACAGCAACCTCCATCCAGCTCCTGGGCTTAGGCAATTCTCTTGCCTCAGCCTCCCGAGTAGTTGGGACTACAGGCGCCTGCCACAAGGCCTGGGTATTTTTTTGTTTTGCAGTTCAGCTGAGGCCAGGTTTGAACCCGCCACCTTTGGTACATGGGGCCGACGCCCTACTCGCTGAGCCACAGGCACCGCCTTCAATTGCGTGTTAAAATATGCAATTCAGTGGCTGTTAGTATATTGATAGAATTGTGCATCTTTTACTACAATCAATTTGAAAACCATTTCATTACTCCTCACTGAAATTGCACCCATTAACCGTCACTTTGCCAAATCCCTAAGCTGTTTCAACCCTAAGAAACATCTAATCTGCTTTCTGTGTAGATTTGCCTGTTCTGGACAACTATAAATGGGATCATTCTATATGTTCATCTATGTTGTAGCATGTATCAGTACTCCATTTCCTTTTACTATTGAATAATGTTCCAACCACATATTTCCAATCATGAATTGATGAACATTTATCAAGTGCCTGGGTACTCCCACAATAAATAATAATGCAATGAACATTTGTGTGCATAGTTTTTTAAGAATTTTTTTTTTTTTGAGACAGAGTCTCACTTTACCGCCCACAGTGGAGTACCATGGCGTCACAGATTAACAGCAACCTCCAACTCCAGGGATTAGGCTATTCTCTTGCCTCAGCCTCCCAAGTAGCTGGGACTACAGGTGCCCGCCATAATGCCTGTCTATTTTATTGTTGCAATTTGGCTGGGGCTGTGTTCGAACCCGCCACTCTCCGTATATGGGACCAGCGCCCACCCACTGAGCCACAGGCGCCACCCTGTGTACAAGTTTTTGTCGGGACATATTTTCATTTCTCTTTTGTATATATCTGGGAAGGGAATTGCTGGATCACATGGTTAGTCTTTTTAAGTTTAACTTTTTTTTTTTTTTTTGAGACTGACCCACTTTGGCCCTTGGTAGAGTGCCATAGCGCATTGCTCATAGCAACCCCAAACTCTTGGGCTCAAGCGATCTTCTTGCCTCAGCCTCTCCAGTAGCTGGGACTACAGGCACTCGCCACAACTCCTGGCTATTTTTAGAGATGGGGCATTGCTCTTGCTCAGTCTACCCATGTGGGCCTCCTAGATAGAGTGCTGAGATTACAGGCGTGAGCCCCTGTGCCCAGCCTTAAGTTTTAACTGGCTAAGAAACTGGCAAGCTGTTTTCCAAAGTGACCATATTAGGACTTTTCCATATACTCAACAAGACATATCTTTTTCATTCTAGCATCCTAAGGAATGTTAAGTGGTTTTGATTTGCATTTTTTCCAATGGATAATGATATTGAACATCTTTTCAAATGCTTACTGGTCTTTGGAAACTTTTTTTTTTTTTGAGACGGAGTCTCACTTTATCACCCTCGGAGAGTACAGAGGCATCACAGCTCATAGCAACCTCAAATTCTTGGGCTAAAGCAATTCTCTTGCTTCAGCCTTCTGAGTAGCAGGGACTACATGCACCCGCCAGAGTGCCCAGCTGTTTTTAGAGATGAGGTCACCCTCTGGCTTAGGCTGGTCTTAAATTCATGAGCTCAGGCAATCCACCCACCTTGGCCGCCCAGAGTGTTAGGATGGATACCTTCTTTGAAGAAATGTGTATTCTTATTCTTTGCCCTTCTAAAAATTAGATTATTTATCTTTTGATATTGAGTTGTAATAGCTCTTTGCTGTCTTGTATTATAGATACAGTCACTTATCAGGTATATAATTTGAAAAATTGTTGTCCTATTCTGTGGGTTTTCTTTTTTGTTGGTGTCCTTTTTTTTTTCTTCCTTGAGACAAGAGTCTCAATCTGTTGCCCTGATATTCAACTGTTTGTCCTGAATAAACACCCTGGATTGTCAGAAGCCTTTGATTAATTTCCAGAGTTCTGAACAAGTTGGTTTTGACTAATTTTTCTGTTTTCTTATATGGGGGAGAGGATTTTCAAGCATTCTTAATATATTACTATTCCTGTTGACATCACTTAGTGATGACATTTTAAAATGGATTATGTTAAAGGTATTAAGTTTATTGAATTCCTCAAAAGCTACGAGATGTTATCAGAAGGTTTCTTCTTATAGTTAATTTCATTAAATTAATAGATGAAAGGTGACATTTCAGTCCCTTTACTTTGGCTAACTCAAAGCACTTTCTCAAAGCTAAATACTACTATTCTAAACCAGTAGTTCAGATGATTCTATTTCTTTTTTTCTCTTTGCTATAGCAATGCTTCTATTTCTTTATTAAACTACAAACCATTGGTTTTTCCATTTACACTTCAACTTTGGTTTGGTTTTTCCAGTTATATTTCAACTTTGTAAGACAACTTTGTTTTGTTTCTATGCCACCTGTTTCAAACAATAAGGTTCCCCATGCTCTGAAGAAGCTGGAACTCTTAGGAGACGTAAGATATATACTTATTGTATCCAGTTGGTGGAATCGGGGGATTTGCAGAAAGAAGTAGCATCTGAGATCATAGGATTATTAATGCTGGAGGTAAGATGGAAGACAAAATCTTTTTTGTCTTGGGGTAGTTTGTTTTGATTTATAATTTGTTGAAGGCAGAAAGACTTGCATAGTTCCTGTTCAAACCTAGCATGGTTCCTGTTTATAAGAGCTGTTACTAAACAAAAAGCTGTTGCCCATTTAGATGAATGGGCAAATAAACCACCTAGGTGTATACATTTAATTTCCGGTACCAGTGACATAAATCTCGAATTGACAATTTTGAAAACATAAGGGAACTGGTGGAGGAGTCCAACCTTTAAAGGCCTTTACAGTATGTATCAGCAAAATTATTGCATCAGTTCTCTATGGGACCATTTTGGGGGTTCAATATCAGTTCAGTTATTTTATTATAGCAAAAGTTATTTCTAGGAAGGAAATAACAATTGTTGGATTTCTGCGTAAGATTTTTGTTATCTCATGAACTTTTAGGCTCACCATTTTCCAGGAACATTTTTGGTTGAATTAGCCAATGACTTTGTTAGTGCTGTCAAAGAAGGCAGTCTAATAAATGGAAAATCTCTGGAGTTACTGCCTATCATCCTGACTGCTTTAACCACTAAAAAGGAAAATCTGGCTTATGGAAAAGGTAATTGTCTCTCAATTTTAGTGGTTTTTGTTTTTATTCACGTAATTTTATTTCTCAGTGTATTTTGCATTTCTAGGTGAATTCAGTGGAAAAGAATATAAGAAGCAGTTGATTAGCACCCTCTGTTCTGGCAGGTGAGTCTTTCTCATTAATGTGTAGAACTTTTAGGTGGCCCCCAAAAGAACATTATTCCAGGAATTTATATTTATGAAGTAGTTTTTTTTTGAGACAGAGTTTCACTGTGTCACCCTTGGTAGAGTGCTGTGGCGTCACAGCTCACAGAAACCTCCAACTCCTGGGCTTAGGTGATTCTCTTGCCTCAGCCTCCCAAGTAGCTGGGACTATAGGCGCCCACCACAACGCCCAGCTATTTTTTGTTGCAGTTTGGCTGAGGCGGGTTCGAACCTGCCACCCTCAGTATATGGGGCCAGTGCCCTACCCCTGAGCCATAGGCACTGCCCATCTATGAAGTTTTTAGTCCATTTTTTCTTTATAATATAAAACCTTTTAGTCTGCAATGGTTTTTTTTTGAGGAAGATGATTTACTGTATTCTCTGCTATAAGACTATGCATATAGTTTCTATTTACTTCACTGTCTACCTTAACATACCAATGTAGTCCTCTAAGCATTATTTGTAATCCCAAGGTCCTTAAGGCAGGCCGGGCACAGTGGCTCCCACCTGTAATCTAGCACTCTGGGAAGCCGAGGCAGGTGGATTGCCTGAGCTCACAGATTCAAGACCAGCCTGAGCCAGAGCGAGAGATAGACCCTGTCTCTAAAATAGCTGGGTGTTGTGGTGGACACCTGTAGTCCCAGCTACTTGGGAGGCAGAGGCAAGAGAATCGCTTGAGCCCAAGAGTTTGAGGTTGCTGTGAGCTATGACACCATAGCATTCTACTCAGGGTGACAAAGTGAGACTCTGCCTCAAAAAAAAAAAAAGCAAAATAAAAACTTAAAAAAAACCCACAAAGGATCCAAAGTCCTTAAGCCTAAGGAAGTCATCCTACATCTTTTATATATTTTTGAGGGAGTGGAATATACAAGTTATATTTGTATCCTTTAACCAGTAATTGTATTTCTGGGAATCTACCCTAAGGAAAGACTCCCAACACACAAGAAAATCTTCACCTATGAATGTGTTCAACATAGAAATTTGTGACCAAGATAAGCATACTGTAATAGAAACATGTAAGATATGTGGTATGTAAGTTAAGGTAGAATCACTTTATGAAACTTACCTGTTAAAGATATATTGAAATAGGGGCGGCTCCTGTGGCTCAGCGAGTAGGGCGCCGGCCCCATATACCGAAGGTGGCGGGTTCAAGCCTGGCCTCGGCTGAACTGCAAAACAAAAAAATAGCCGGGCGCTGAGGCGTGCGCCTGTAATCCCAGCTACTCGGGAGGCTGAGGCAAGAGAATCGCTTAAGCCCAGGAGCTGGAGGTTGCTGTGAACAGTGTGACGCCACGGCACTCTACCCAGGGCGATAAAGTGAGACTCTGTCTCTAAAAAAAAAAAAAAAAAAAAATTGAAATATACCTTAGAGATGAAAAATCAGCTAAATGAAGAGAATACTAATTTGCATAATGCTATGATTACACTTTGGTATGTTACATAGAACGAGATAATTGCTTTTATGGTTCTTTACATAAGATCCTTTTTATTTATTTATTCATTTTTTATTTTTTGAGACAGTCTCAAGCTGTTGCCCTGGGTTGAGTGCCATGGCGTTACAGCTCACAGCAACCTCAAACTCTTGGTCTCAAGCGATTCTCTTGCCTCAGCCTCCCAAGTTGCTGGGACTACAGGTGTCCTCTACAATGCCTGGCTGTTTTTTGGTTGTAGTTGTCACTGTTATTTAGCAGGCCTAGGCTGGATTTGAACCCCCCAGCTCTGGTGTATGTGGCTGCCGCCTTAGCTGCTTGAGCTATAGGCACCGAGCCTAGATCCTTTTTATATAAATATTTTTAAGCATGTATCAACATTTGTGTGTTTATCCATTTATTTGCTTTTAATTGCACAGGAATTCAGTATATGTTATACCTTGCATTTTTCATTTAACACATCACATCAACGTATACCACTTTACATCATTCTTTGTTCTATAGTATTGTTTGGTGGCTGATCTGTATCTGTTGGATTATTTGGTTGTTTCTAGTTTTTTACTGTTACAAAAAGTATGTTAATGAACACCTTCATTTATCAAGATTACTTTTTATAAGCATTTACATGGGATATGTTTCAAATAGTAAATTGGGAGGGTATGTGGTTATGCGCATTTTTAAAGTTGGTAAGTATTGCTATAATTTGTCATGCACTTCCTGTAACAGTATGTGAAGAATATTTGTTGCCCACGATCTTGCTAACAGTGTCATTAGACTTTTTTTTTTGACAGAATCTTACTCTGTTGTCTAGGTAAAGCTCTATGGCATCATAGCTCACAGCAACTTCAAACTCTTGGGCTTGAGCAACCCTTCTGAGTAGCTGAGACTATAGTCACCTGCCATAATGCCCAGCTAGTTTTTCTATTTTTAGTAGAGATGAGGTCTTGCTCTTGCTTGGGCTGGTAGGCTTCTTGATTTTGCCAGTCTAATAGATTATAATTTAAAACAATGAAATAATTGTTATTTCTTTGATCTTGTTTCCTCATATTACAAAACTAAATTTGAAATGGCCACATTTTTTTTCTGTATTAATTTTGTGAAGTTATATGTAAATAAGTTAAAATGAAATAATCTTTCATGTTCTTTGTGCTTTTTTTAACCAGATGGGATCAGCAATATGTAATACAACTCACTTCCATGTTCAAGTAAGCATTATTTCATTTTATTTTTATATCTTGCTTTGCAAATTTAGCTGCTAGAAATTAAAACATAGCAAACTCCTCTTGAGTAAGAGTATTAGTACATCTGTTTTATGTTACAAATTTCCTCCCCACTCCCATCTCCTTTTTGGCTTCGTTTACTGATTTACAATATAATTGTATGGCTTTTTTCCAAGATGCCTTTGCTTAGTTGAGCTTATTAGTCCCCTTAAAGGGTCTTCATTAGTGAAAAATCAAAAGGGACAGTTATTCTATTATCTCTTTAATTCCCTGCTCCTAGATTTTATTTATTTATTTTTATTTTTTTATTTTTTGAGACAGAGTCTCAAGCTGTCACCCTGGGTAGAATGTGGTGACATCATAGCTCACAGCAACCTCAAACTCTTGGGCTCAAGTGATTTTCTTGCGTCACCTTCCCAAGTAGCTGGGATTACAGGCGCCCGCCACAATGCCCAGTTATTTTTTTGTTGCAGTTGTCGTTGTTTTAGCTGGCTTGGACCGGGTTCAAACCCACCAGCCTCGGTGTATGTGGCCGGTGCTCTACTCACTGACCTACGAGTGCTGCCCAGATACTATTTTTTGGAAAAATACTGGAATCAAACCATTGTAAAATTCTTAATCAGACAGTTAGTTCTGGTTGTACCCTTTAGAATCTTTGATCCACAGGGATGTTCCTCTGACTGCAGAAGAGGTGGAATTTGTTGTGGGAAAGGTGTTGAGAATATTCTCTAAGATGAATCTTCAAGAAATACCACCTTTGGTCTATCAGCTTCTGGTTCTCTCCTCAAAGGTATAAATAAAAAAGTATCTCTAATTTTGGGGGGTATTACTGGCTGTGGACATTCACCTTGTTTATATTCTTGGTTTACTTGTTAGACACAGATGCTTTCATTTTATGACTAGTACTTTGGACTAGTTAAAAGGTTGCTCCTCAGTCAAGTATTACTTCTTGTATTACCACATTTTCTTTGTGGTAATAAAAGGGGTAAAGATCTCAGAAAGAGTGGATTATAAACCCTTTTAAGTTCAACAATAAGAGCTATTTCAAACCCCGTCTCAACATGAAACATTCTCAATTTGACTCTAGGTTGTAGCTTTTTTGGGGGTTGGGGGAGACAGTCACAAGCTGTTGCCCTGAATAGAGTGCTGTGGCATCACAGCTCATAGCAACCTCAAACTCTTGGGCTTAAGCAATTCTCTTGCCCCATCCTCCCAAGTAGCTGGGACTATAGGGGCCTGCTATAACGCCTGACTATTTTTTTGGTTAAGTTGTCATTGTTTGGCAGGCCCAGGCTGGATTTGAACCTGCCAGCTCTGATGTATGTGGTTGGCGCCTTAGCCGCTTGAGCTACAGGCGCTGAGCCTAGGTTGTAGCTTTTTAAAAAAAAATTGAGAATTCTTTAAACTTTAAAGAACTTTAAATTCAGTTTGGTTATATTGCTTTTTAATCAGAAGACCTTATCTATTTTGTATTTCAGGGAAGCAGAAAGAGTGTTTTGGAAAGAATCATAGCCTTCTTCAATGAGCTAGATAAGCAGCACACTGAGGAACAGAGTGGTGATGAGTGAGTAATACAGTGTAGAATAAAGATCAGTTTTACAAATTTATTTTCTCATTGTCCATTCCAGGTGTACTGTATTATTTTCTCTTTCACCTCAGAACAGAACTTCTTAATCTTTTTCTAGCTGCTTAGTAGTAAAGTTAAGAGAATAATGTAGCCTTTTCAGCTCTTTTATTTACATTTCAAGAAAATAGTAATAGTTGTCTTGTAAGTTACAGGTTTAGAACCTGTTTATTAAGTGTCTGCTGTCTGCTAGAAACTATTTAGCCTCGGGGTTACAGTGATGAACTAGTCACACAATGTCCCTGCTCTCAGTGGAGCTTAAATTTTATTAAGAAAATGACAAAAACATTAGAGTGTTATACATATAATTCAAATGGATGATGTGACAGTAACAGCATAGCTACATTAGATGGGGCCAGGAAAAACCTCTGAGAAGATACTGTTTTAATTGAAGCTTGAATAATGAGAGCCACAGTATATTGATCAGAGAAAAGCACATTCTCAGGGTAGAGATACAGTACAAAGGCAAAGCACAGTGTGGCATGTCTGGGACAGAGGATTATGTTTTTTTGTTTTTTTTTAAAGATAACATTTGTAGAGTGCTTATTCTCTACTGGGTACTGTTCTAGCCACCTTAAAACTCACAACCCTATTTTGCCTTTGTCTTATGGCTGTGGAACCCAAGAAGCAGATAAATTAAGGAATTTCCAATGATATAGCCAGAAGGTGATGGAGCTGAGATTTGAATCTGGCCATTTTGTTTGCAGGGTTCATGCTGTTAACCCTAGTGCAGCCCATGGCTTCTAATCTATAATAATTCCTAGTTATTTGGCTTAAGCAATTGAGAAGATGATCTTACATCCTGAGTTAGGAAAGACTGACAGCAGCAGTTTTTGGAGAAAATAATGAATTTACTTCGACCACATTAGGTTTGAGATATATACTATTAGTATCCTATAAAGAGACACTGAACAGATAGTCTGACATTGTAGGGAGAGGCCTGACCTGGAGATATATTACAGATTGGAAGAGATTAATGCCATAGGACTGGATAGGATTTTCTAGAAAAAGTATGAAGAAAGAGAAACCCAAGTCTGAGGTTAGGGACATTGTGTCCTTTTAAGATCAAGCAGTAGGAGAAGCAAAAAGCAAAAGCAAAATAAATAAATAAAATTGAGAAGAGGCCAATAACAGTATCCTAGAAGCTAAAAGAAAGTATTTTAAGAAAAGTGGATAACTGTGTTAAATCTGCTGAGATACTAAAGTGGGACTTTCTTAGTTTTGGTAATGCGCAGGTCGTTTGTGACCCTTACAAGAATACTCAAATGCTGTGGGGGACAAGGATTGGAAGAGAAGATAAAAGCCTGATTTAATTGGACTGGGAAAAGACTGAGATAATTAAGTGGAAATAATGACTGTAGACAGTTGTTTCATGAAATTTTGTTGTAAAAAGGAATAGAGAATGGGCCAGTAAAATTTTTACTTAACTCCTCTGGTGATTGTATATAATCAGCTTGAGTTGATCTACTTGTTTATCAGAGCATTTACACTTGTGTTTCTAGAACAATAGCTCTTTTTTTTCTTTTGAATTTTCTAGGTTGTTGGATCTTGTTACTGTGCCATCAAGTGAACTTCGTCATGTGGAAGGCACTGTTATTCTGCACATTGTATTTGCCATCAAATTGGACTGTGAACTAGGCAGAGAACTCCTGAAATATATAAAGGTAGCACCAAACTCTTTGAGACAGTCTCACTCAGTTTCCCTGGGGTAGAGTGCTGTGGTGTCATAACTCACAGCAACCTCACACTCTTGAGCTCGAGTGATCGTCTTGCCTCAGCCTCCCAGGTAGCTGGGACTACAGGCTCCCTTCACTATGCCTGGCAGTTTTTTTCTGTTACTTTTAAAG
>CAUYON010114873.1:0-66023 GCA_963573935.1 Arctocebus calabarensis | reverse complement strand
TTCATCCCAGGGATGCAAGGCTGGTTTAACATACGCAAGTCCATAAACGTTATCCACCATATTAACAAAAACAAAAGCAAAGATCATATGATCCTCTCAATAGATGCAGAAAAAGCATTCGATAAAATCCAGCATCCTTTTCTAAATAGAACACTGAAGAGTATAGGCATATGTGGCACATTTCTGAAACAGATGGAAGCTATCTACGACAAACCCACAGCTAATATTTTACTGAATGGAGTAAAACTGAAAACTTTTCCTCTTAGAACTGGAACCGGACAAGGTTGTCCTCTGTCACCATTACTATTCAATGTAGTGCTGGAAGTGCTAGCCAATACAATCAGGCAAGACATTTCTCTGTCATTTTTAAAGCTTAGCTTATCAGGATATAGAATTCTGGGCTGGAGATTTTTCTGTTTAAGTAGATTAAAGGTAGATGACCATTGTCTTCTGGCTTGGAAAGCTTCATTAGAGAAGTCTGCAGTCACCCTGATACATTTGCCCCTGTAGGCCAACTGGCCACTTACTCCTGGCAGCTTGAAGAATCTTTTCTCTTGTCTTGACTTTGGAGAGGTTCATCATAAAGTCTCTTAGAGAAGCTTGGTTAGAGTTTAGGTGACCCAGGGTCTGATATCCCTATGAAAAGAGTGTGACAGAATCTTTGGTGATATTTGGGAAATTTTCATTTATAATATTCTCTAGTATGGCTTCCATTCCCCTGGGGCATTATTCTTCCCTTTCTGGGATACCTATAACTCAGATGTTTGAACACTTCATAAAGTCCCATAATTCTGTCAGTGAATGTTCTGCTTTCTCTCTCTTCTTTTCTGCCTCTTTAACTATTTGAGTTATCTCAAGAACTTTGTCCTCTACCTCTGAGATTCTTTCTTCTGCATGGTTTAATCTGTTATTGATACTTTCTGTTGTATCTTTAAGTTCCCTAATTGACTGCTTCAGTTCCTTCAGCTCTGCTATATCTTTTCTATATTCTTCATATCATTCATCTCTTATTTGATTCTGTTTTTGGATTTCCTTTTGGTTATTTTCCACTTTATCAGGAGTTTCCTTCATTGTTTCCATCATTTCCTTCATTGTTTTCATCATCTCTATTCTAAATTCCCTTTCCGTCATTTCTAACATTTCTTTATAGGTGGAATCCTCTGCAATAGCTACTTCACAGTCCCTTGGTGGGGGTTGCTCTGGACTGGTTTTTCATGTTGCCAAGTGTTTTCTGCTGAGTCTTCCTCATGAGTTATTTCTTTTGACCTGTTTCCTTGCCCTAATTTTCCTTTCAATTCCTCTTGTTCTTTAAGTTGCCATGCCTCTGGACTAGGGTTTTGATGAGTCAGCTGGATTAGACCAAATGAACACACACAACAACTTGCCAGTTTTCCATTGCTTTGTCCTCCTCATGGGGTCCAGAAGTCCCTCAGTGACTTCTTGTGTTCTCAAAGGGATGTTTATGGGCATATCCCACTAGCCAGAGATGTCTGGAGTCTTGTCTCCCAAGACTCACCACACCCAGTTGCAAGGAAGCTGTTATCAGAACTGTAAATGGTTAAACTTTCACATTTGGGTCTTTACTTAGAAAGACATTTGTGAGGGTCATCCCTGCCCTTATGTGTGTAAGGACTGTAATTCATCTCTTTCTGTTAGTACTTATGTTTCAGTGCATAATCCTTTTCTTTTTTTTTTTTTAGTTATTGGGGATTCATTGGGGTTACAAAGAATTAGGTTACACTTATTGCATTTGTCAGGTAAAGTCCCTCCTAAAATTGTCCTGCCCCCAAGAGTGTGCCATATACTGTAACCTCCAAATCGCTTCCCTCCTCCCCCCTCCCTGCTCCCTCATTCTTTTACACCCCATGTATTAGTTCATCTATTGCCTTCACATTAGAATTGAGTACATTGGATTCCTGCTTCTCTATTCTTGTGATGGTTTACTAAGAAGAATGTGTTCTGCTGAGCGTGGTAACTCATGCCTGTAATCCAAGCACTATTGGAGGCTGAGGAGGGATAATTGATTGAGCTCAGGAATTCAAGACTTGTCTGAGCAGAGTTAGACCCCCAACTCCTAAAAAGATGAAAAACCCAGTCAGGTGCCACGGCCTGGAATCCCAGCAGCTTCCTGAGGCTGAGGCAGGGGGATGCCCACAGCCTGAGTCTGAGGTTGCAGTGAGCTATGACACCACTGCACTCTGCTCAGGGCATAGGGTAGAACTGTGCCTCAACAACAGCAACAAGAAGAATGTGTTCCACCTCAATCCAGGTTAATACAAAAGCTGTAAAGTCTACATGTCCTTTAATGGCTGAATAGTCTTAATCCATTTCTTAATCAATTTTTGTGCATCATGTGACTGCTGTGCATGAGGGTCTACATGTATGCATTTATGTGTGTATGTATATAATTTTGTATCTGTAGATCCAGTAGATCCAATTTCTGAAAACCATCTGAAAAGACCATCTTCCCCACTGAATGGCCTTTGTTGAAAATCAACTGATCACAACCATGTGGGTTTATTTCTATATTATCTCTTTCATTCCACTGATCTACATCCCCCTGTAGCAAGGATATGTAGGGATTTAGGAAACTTTTGTTTCAGTTATGCATAGTAGGTTCCTGGGTAAAATGTATTTCTTACTGAGAATTGTGGTGAAACTTTTCTCAAAAGATATTCTAGGACAAAAAAGTGTCCTAGAATAGGTAGGCTATTGGGACCCCTAAAGACTGTGGAACCTAGTCCAGTCTCATGCTTTACAGAAGGGGAAACTGAGGCCCAGAGAGAGGAAGTAACCTTCCCAAGGTCATGCTAAAATATAAACCAAGGTGCCTTACCTGGGAGCCCTGTCTTCCCACTATCCCAGCTGGGCCTCCCTGATGTTCTGCAATACCCTGGGCTGTTCCCACCTTCCCCCTCCACCAAGGGCCTGCTGGTTTCACCCTGGGCAGCAGCCCACAGGTGCTCTCATCTCCCCACTTTCCTCATCTCCTCTCTGACTCTCACTGAGAACAGTCTGCCCAGACACTGCAGTGCCCTGGTGGGTCCAGCCCTAGATGACTGTTCCCTATGCTCTATGTTCCTGCCCCTCCTTTTTTAGGGATGGAGGACTTGGCTTTTCTTCAAGGACTCTTCTCAGAATGGAAAAAAGAAAGCAGCACCATCGACGTCAAATGCCTCTTACACAACGGGCAGCATCACGCTGAGAATTGGATAAATAACCCAGGGACATATGGATTGAATTTCCCTCAACTTACCCAGGAATGTAATAAGTCAGGGCCATGGAGAAAGGCTGCCACTCAGCCCTGACACTCAGAACACTTGAAAGAGTTGTCCCCAACTCCAGTGGCTTTTCACCCTGGATCACTCCCCTCCCTTTCAAGTTCCAAGGACTGCTACCCTTGACAAGGCACAGACTGGCCAGCTTGGCTCTGGTCGACTGCTGCGGCCCAGTCATCTCCTCCTTACTGCAGGGGAGAGTGCACTCCTGCCCCTCAGACAGGGCTGGATGTATCTGTGTATTAGTTCATTCTCGCATCCATTCACTCAACTAGTATGTATTGAAAATTGTGTTGTGGGTAGGAACACAGCAGTGTGAATTAAAAAAAACACAGCCTTGCTTTTGGATCTTGTGTAAGAACTTTCTAGCATTCCAAGTGAGCAAAAGTTTTGGACAGAGTCAAGTTCCCAGCACTGAAAGTGTTCTGCAGAGGTTGATTGAGACTCTAGCATCAGATGAAAAATTAGGTGGTTGATCTCCAAGACCCTCCCAGGTGCAAGGTTTCAGGAGGTTTTTTGAGTTCCTGCAACATGCCCACAGCATGGCTCCGGCTCCCCTCCTTCCTCTTCCTGCACAGTTCTCTTTGGTCTGCACCTGCAGGAGCTTAGAGCCAGAGGTTTTCATTGGAAGCCATGAGAAGTCCCTGGAAAAGCCATGATGGGTTCAGAAAAAGCAGATACTCACCTTTCCTGCCTGAAAATAACCCCTGTCAGTATCATTTCTTTTTATTTCTGTTTTCTCTATCCCCTCAGAAGATATCTTAGAACTTTCCCCTGAGGATGAGCATAGGCAATAAGACAAAATCACTTAAACAAACGTAGACATTCTGGATAAGATGTTCCTGTTGGAGAAAATCACATAAAGGATCTGTGGGAATACTCTGTGTTCTTTATTTCTTATAACTGAATGTAAATTTATAGTTACTTCAAAGTAAAATGTTTAATTAAACATCCCAAGAGCTCTTGATAACTGCACTATAGGTATGTAAAGTGTTACCATGAGGAGAAGAGTGAGGGAATGTGAGAGAACTTTATACTATTTTTCCAACTTCTCTGTAAACCCAAAATTACTTCAAAAAAAGTTTTAAGGCTGGGCACAGTGGCTCACATTTGTAATCCTAGCACTCTGAGGGCTAAGGTAAGTGGATCCCTGGAACTCAGCCTAAGCAAGAGCAAGAACCCATCTCTTCTAAAAATAGAACAATTAGCCAGGTGTTGTGGCAGGTGCCTGAAGTCCCAAGTACTCAGGAGGCTGAGGCAGGAGGATCCCTTGAACTCAGCAGTTTGAGGTTGCTATGAACTATGGCACCACAGGACTCTACCCAGGGCAACAGAGTGAGATATACCTCAATAATACAAAAAAATACTTATTGATATGGAGTGGACAGAGCCCTGGCTTAGGAATTAATAGACCCTGATTTTCTATATGACTTTGAGCAAGTCCCTTCTTCTTTCTGGCTCTGGGTTTTCCTGTCTGTAAAATGAAGGTACTCAGAGAATTGCTCTCACTCTCTCTTCATATATAACGTTCCACCTTACTGACACACTGATGGTCCAATCTACGGTCCAACATCTTTATTCCTGTCACCCTTTTCTCTACTTATTTCCAAGCCCAAGTCTTTAGATTCCTCATCTGTAATGTAGGAGTACATACATAACACTTATTTTAAAATTCTAAATTACAATCAAAGGAAAAAGTGGATGCCAAGTGCCTGGCACATAACAAGTACTCAGGAAATACTGGATCCCTCCCCTTTCAACTCCTTCTTTCCCTAGAAATAGAATTCAGCTAAGCAAGCTACCCACCTCCTCATGCCCTGACTCCTGTTTCTAGAGGGAGCACACAGCCTTTAAAAAAAACCTGAAGCAGAACAGAACCTTCAAGTCCCCCACTTCCTTTGCTGTTGTTTCCTTGGAACAGTGGTTTTCAAAGTGTAACATGCAACAGAATTACCTGGGAAGCTGGTCAGAACATGGATTGCTGGGTCCCACTGCTGGAGCTCTCCTCCAACAAGTCTGGGGTGGAACTTGAGAGCGTTTGCTTTTCTATTATGTTCTTAGGTGGGACCGATTCTGCTTCGAGCCCAGAGCACAGCTAGCTGCCCAGGTTCCAGAGGGAAAGCGAAGTTTCTGGTAAGTTTGGCTCTACATATTAGAGCAGGACTTTAAGCCAAGGAGCAGGTCGTCCAAGCCTGGGACAGAGTGACAGTTGGCATGGGGAGATCAGAGCAGGGTCGTCCCTCCAGGAGAAAGGGAACATGAGGAAATTGCTCCAACTTTTTCTCTACCACAAGGAAGCACTTTGCGTCCCTGCACCCCCACACAGCCCCATCCTGTGGCTACAGAGCCAGGTGAAGCTGAAGCTCAGGGTGAAGGGCAAAGGGAGGGAAAAGGAAGGACAGAGGAATATCCCCCAAAGTTCAATATACACACAAGCTGGGAGAGAAGAAGAAATATCATCACGTCCAGACGGGGTTATTGGGGTAATGTTGCTGGGTGGTTTGGAGAACTGCGTAAGTCGAAGGTTGCCTGTGGCTGTGTTAGTCAACACCCTGGTGCTCTAGTGAGAAGTGAGGTGGAAACTGAAGAATGGCTAAGTTGCAAAAGCATTCAAGTGTCTGGTCCCACTCATACATGGTAAGTATGTATCACACAGGTACCCAGGTGAAACAGACATTGAAACTGCTAACGTCAGCCATCAGATTCTTGCTCTACCCACGGGATTTCTTCATACCTTTCAAGGCTCTGTCACCTCCTACAAGCTTTGTGACTTTCGGCTAATCAGCTTTTCTGAGCTTTAGGATTTTTGCTAGTAAAAGAAATTGAGGTAAGTATTCCCAAAAGAATTTTGAGACTGAGATAAAACAGCAAGGGTAAATGCTAGGTAAAATGCAAGTTGCTGTGTAAGTCTCAACCACCAACCTAATGGGAGCAACCATAGCCTCTGACATTTATTTTACATCTGGTTCTGGGTACTACTGAGTTAAGATTTTTATGCTGTTTCAAATAAAACCATTACTCATCAGTGTAACAAATGTTTTATTATTACTAATTCCAGAACCATGGAGCCAGAGTCTTAAAAGAGTATAATTAAAGACCAAAACTTGCTTAGTAGCAAATGCTTATTTTATAAATAATTTCTGTTCTAAATTCTAACCTGGGAACTAAACAACATGCTCATAAGTGACCGACAGGTCAAAGAAGAAATCAAAAAGAAATGAAAATGGAAACACACATACCAAAATTTATGGGATGCGCCAAAAGCAGTTGTAAGAAGGAGTTTTATAGTGACGAACGCCTGCATGAGGAAAAAGAAAGGTCTCAATAAACAATGTTATATCTCAAGGAACTAGAAAAAGAAGAACAAAGTCAAAATGTTTACAAGGAAATAATAAACACTATTTCAGAATAAATGAAATAGAGTCTACAAAGATAACATAAAAGATCAAGAAAATTAAGCATTGTTTTTTTGAAAAGGTAAAATTGATAAACTTGGCTGGGCCTGTAATCACAGCACTTTGGGAGGCCAAGGCAGGAGGATTGCTTGAGGCCAGGATTTTGAGATCAGTCTGGGCAACACAGCAAGATGGTATCCTTAATAGTAATAATAATAATTTATAGGTCATGGCAGTGAGTGCCTGTAGTCCTAGTTACTTGAGAGACTGAGGCAGAGGGATCAGTTGAGCCCAGGGATGTGATCATGCCATTATACTCCAGCCTGTGTAACAGAGTGAGACCCTACATTTTTAAGTAAAATAAAATAAATAAAAATTGACAAACTTTTACCTAGACTAAGACAAAAGATAAAACTCAAATAAATAAAATATACATAAAAGAAGACATTACAACTGATACTGCAGAAATACAAAAGATCATAAAAGACCACTATGCACTATTTTATGGCAACAAATTGCATAATCTAGGATAAGCAGGTAAGTTCCTTAAAGGATACAACCTGCTAAGACTAAATGATTAAGTAGAAAATCTGAAAAGCTTAATAATGAGTAAGAAGATTGAATCAGTAATCAAAAAGCTCCCAACTGGTAAAAGCCAAGATGAGGTGGCTTCACAGGTGAATTCTACCAGATATTCAAAGAACTAAAACAAATCCTTCTCAAATTCATCCAAAAATTTGACAGGGCGAGGAGACTTCCAAACCCTTTTGATGAAGCCAACATAATCTCACACTAAAACAGATAAGGACACTACAAGAAAGGAAAATGACAGGCCAATATCCCTGATGACACACATGCAAAAATCCTCAGTGAGGTACTAACAAACTCATCTCAAGGTCACATTAAAAATCCACCATCACAGTGAAGTGGGATTTATCCCTGGGATGAAATGGTGGTTTAACATGTGCAAATCCATAAATAACAAAATGAAGGGCAAAAACCATGTGATTATCTCAATAGTTAAAGAAAAACATTGATGAAATTCAGTATTCTTTCATGATAAAAACATTCAACAAATAAAATGTAGAAGAAATGCATCTCAACACAATAAAAACCATATATGAAAACCCCACAGCTAACATTATATTCAACTGTGAAAAGTTGGAAAATTTTTTTCTAAGATAATGAAAAGGATAAAGGTGTCTATTCTTACCAGTTCTATTAAACATAGTACTGGTAGTACTAGCCAGAGAAATTAGAAAAAGATAAAGAAATAAAGACAAATCAGAAAGAAGGAAGTTAAATTATCCATGTTTACAGATGACATGATTTTAAACACGTAACACTCTAAGGCAGTGATTTTCAACTTGTGTGCTGTGTGGCACACAGGTGTTCCATGAAAAATTTCAAAGATCATTGATTAAATTATTTTCAAAAGAAGTTCAAAGCACAGTCAATATATTCTTTTCTTTTATTCTTTTATTTTTGATCAACATAATTTAAGTGCACCTGGAAGTTTATAGGTTCAAGTGTGCAGACCCCCCCCCCCAAATGCAGCTAAAACTAACAAATTCAGTTGTTTCAGGATACAAAGTCAACATACAAAAATCAGTAGTATATCTATATATTGACAATAAACTAGCCAACAAAAGAAATTAAGGAATCACATTTACAATACCATCAAAAAAGATTAAAATACAGTAGAGCTTTGCTTAATGAAGGGACTATGTTCCAAGAAAAGTGTCATTAGGCAATTTCATCACTGACTAATATCACAGATGCACAAGGCTAGATGACTTGGCCTCTACGCACCTAGGACATAGGTTATAGCCTTTTGCTGTAGACTACCAATATGTACTGCATGTTACTGTACAGAATGCTCTAGGCAATTGTAACAATGCGAATTATTTGTGTATGTAAATATATTTAAACACAGAAAAAGTAATGTGTTGTGCTACTATGTTGCCTATACATTTTTTACCTCCATTATGATTTTAAGTTGTCACTGTGGCAGAGGCAGTCCATCATTGACCAAAACATTGTTACCAGACACTTAACTATACTTATAAATTTAGCCAGGTAGGTAAAAGATCTGTAGACTGGCTTGGCGCCTGTGGCTCAATGGGCTAAGGCGCCAGCCACGTACACCTGAGTTGGTGGGTTCGAATCCAGCCTGGGCCCACCAAACAACAATGACAGCTGCAAGCAAAAAAAAAAAAAATGGCCGACGTTGTGGCAGGTGCCTGTAGTCCCAGCTACTTGGGAGGAGGAAGCAAGAGACTCGTGTGAGCCCAGGAATTGGAGGTTGCTGTGAGCTGTGATGCCACAGCACTCTATCCAGGGTGACAGCTTGAGGCTCTGTCTCAAAAAAGATCTGTAAACTGAAAACCATAAGATATTTGTGAAATAAATTGAAGATACAAACAAGTGGAAAGGTATGTCATGGACTGGAAGAATTAGTATTTTTAAAATGCTTCCGGCTAACCAAAGTAATCTTCAGACTCAATGCAATCCCTATCAAAATTCCAATAGCATTTTCCATAGAAATATAAAAAACAATTCTAAAATTCACATGGAACCACAAAAGACACCAAACAATCTGGAGAGAAAAGAACAAAGCTGGGGCATCACACTTCTTGATTACAAACAATAGTGGAAGCTCTAACAATCAAAACAGCAAGGTACTGGCATTAAAATAGACAGGTAAACCAGTGGAACACAATAGAGACCCAGAAATAAACTGGTGCTCATATAGCCAAGTCATCTTTGACAAGATTATGCACGGGGAAAGGATAGACTATTCAATAAATGAGAGAAAAATTTATATCCACGTGCAAAAGAATAAAGTTGGACCCTTGCCTTATACCATATACAAAAATTAACTTGAAATAAATTTAAAAATTAAATGTAAAACCTAAAACTGTAAATAATCCTAGAAGAAAACACAGAGGAAAAAACTCCAAGGCATTGGTCTTAGCAATGATATTTTGTGGGTACAATATCAAAAACCCAGGCAAAAAATAAATACGTGAGACTACATCAAACTTAAAAGGTCCCTACTGTAAATAATCAACAAAATGAAAAGACAACTTACAGAATGAGAGAAAAGATTTGCAAAACATGTATTTGATAAGGGGTTAATATCCAATGTATGCATATAGGAAAATCATATAACTCAATAGCAAAAACAAAATGCAACAAAAATCAAATAACGCGCTTTAAAAATGGGCAAAGGACACAAATAAACATTTTTCCAAAGACATGCAAATGGCCGATACATACATAAAAAGGGACTTAACATCATTAATCATTAAGAAAATGCAAACCAAAACCACTGTGAGATATTGTCTCACACTTGTCAGGATGGCTCTTACCAATAAGATAAGAGATAAGTGTCGGTCAGGACTGGGAAGAAAAGAAGCTTTTTACACTGTTGGTGTGAATATAAATTGGTACACTCATGAGGGAAAATAATACGAAGAATCCTCAAAAGGTTAAAGATAGAGTTACTACACAGTCAGGCAAATTCCACTTCTCAGTAGATATTCAAAGGAAACAAAATTAGTATCTCTAAGGGACATCCTCACTCTTGCAAATTGCAGAATTATTCACAATAGCCAAGATGTGGAAACAACTAAAGTGTCTATTGATGAAAGAATGAATAAGGAAAATGTGTATGTATATAAAATGGAATATTAGTCTGTCCTTAAAAAGTGAAGTCCTGCCATTGGTGACATGAACTGAAAGGACAATGTGTCAAGTGAAATAAGTGTGGCACAGCAGACAAATGTCATAGGATGTCACTAAAATCTAAAACTGAACTCACAGAAGTTGAGAGTAGGGGTGGTGGTGAAGAGTAGAATGTGGAGACGTGGGTCAAAGAATTCAAGATTGTAGTTAGATAGGAGGAATGAGCTCAAGAGATCTTTGCATGACATAGTGACTACAGTTAATAGCATATTACAGTTTTGAAAATAGCTGAGAGTGGATTTTAAGTGTTTGCAGCACACAAAATAAGGCTGTGCAGAGTAATGCATATGTTAATTTGCTTAATGTGCCCATTCCACAACACATACATATTCAAAGCATGTTGTGCGCAACAAACAAATAATTTTGACAACTAAAAAAAGTAATTAATTTTTAAGTAAATAAAATAAAATGCCCAAACATTAAAAGAAAAAAATTAAAGAGTAGCTAACTTTCCTGAGATGCTTTTTTATGAAGAAGTATTTTTATTTTTAAAGTTCTGCTTATAAAAAGTCTTTGCCTTTCAGATGAGTTGTACCGTGACAATTGAAGTGTTTAAATTTGCCCTGCAGTTTGGGCAGACAAGTGGATGGGCCGGCAGGCCCAGTGCCATGATAGTCTCTGGCTCAGTCGGGATGTCTTTCCAGCTCTTTTCTGAGCAAGTTTAGTTGCAGGGCATTCTTCCTGAGCTTAGGGAGTGGCCTGAGAACCTGGAGCCCCTGGTATTTGGGTGTTGTCAGCGCCCTGGTTTGCCCTCCAGTCTCCCACCAACTTTCTCCCACCCATACTGCTATTGATCGAATGGTTGAATTTTTAAAAGCACTGTCTGGTCACGTCATTCTCTGCTTAAAAACCTTTCCTGTATCCCCATTGCCTAAAAATTAAGTAGTCCTCAACCCTGGCTCACTTTTAAGACTCTGGATCAGTTGGTCTTGATGATGTGGCAGGAATCTGAATTTTTGACATGCCCCACAACTCTGATGTCCAGCCAGAGTTGCAAGTCACCAGCCCACATGGTGAGTTTTCAACACTAGTCTGGCACACAAGGGTCTTTTCACTCCGACCCCTACTCACCTTCCACCTCTGTCCCCCTCAGTCAGTGTGACCGACACCATCCTAGCATAACTCCAGGACCTTGCTTTGCTTCCTCTCTCCCCCACCCCTCACTCTCAATTTGTGGCCAGGTGTAGGCTTTCTTCTTACAGAGTATTTTTGGACTTTGACTTTGTCTTCTTATCCACTGTCACCACCCTCATCCATCCAAGTCACACCCAGGGCTGCTTTATGAGTTTCCTTAGAATCCTCATCCATAAAAAAGCATTAGAAATTATATGGTTAGTCCTATGTTATAGTATATAGGACTATATAGTATATGGTTTATGGTATAAAAGAAGATGTAGTCAATCCTCAGAGTCAAAGCATCCTATAATAGACATACTCTTATTTGACAATGTGAATCTTACTTGCTTTGCATTACTATTATTATTATTGCTTAATACTTTGTTGCAGGAATTGTCTGATTTCTTTTCTGAATGTATTTATCTTTGTTTGTTCTTTGTGAGGTTTTTGTTCCTAGTCCTTACCTTACACATAGTTATTATTGTTAAATTTTAAGCCTTTTTAATTTTGTGAAGGTAAAAAGTGGAAACCTAATAAACACATGTATATGTAAAACTAACAAAGAAAATAAATAAAAAAGAAGAAGATATAATCCAAGCTGGAATAATTATCTTTCTAATTCTGATTTTAAAAGAAAATAAAATGAAAACATTGTCATGGGACCCTAAACGTACTGTGTCCCCAGGCTCTGTACCTGCTGTGCCTGCCACACAAGAGGAGCTGGGTCCTGACTTTCACCTCGGCCTCCCGCTGGTTCCCCGCCTCCTGCCCTCCAAGTCCGTTCTCCTCACGTACTTAGAAGGATCTTCTATGATTGTGAATTGCATCATGCCACACCCCTGTTTATAATGCATCTATTATTTCCTGTTATAGTGAGAATCTAGCCAAACCCTTGACCATGCCTACAAGGCCTGGCACTAAAGTCTCTGTAGTGTCATGGATAAGAATACAGCCTCTTTGATGACACGCTCCACACAAGTGACTGTGTCAACAGTTTATATTGTTAGCTGTGGTTGAAACTTTGGATTGAGCTATGAATACTCACTTGACTTGTGTGTGTGGAGCTTGGGAAAACATTTAGACAAAGGAAATAGATTTATAAATAATCAGTAGGTAACTTGCATCTACAGTGGTGAAATGTATGAGAAATATACAGGAAGAACGGTTAAGATTGAGCTTCAGAACTTTGTGGCCTCAGGACATCCATCAGCATCTCTGAAATTATACACCACATTTTGAGGCTATTTCCATGTTGACATTTTTCTTGGGAGATGGCCCATTCCACAATTGTTTATTAAGGTCCTACCATGTGCAAGACAAAGGCACTATGCTAGGTATTGAGAACACTACAGTGAACAAAAATACTTCCCACCTGGAGTTTATATTACTCTAATGAGGTGAAAAGCAAGCAATAGACCAATAAATAATTAAAAGAAATAGCATGTTAGCTGATGATTAGTGCTGTGAAGTAAAAAACTGTTTATGGGGATAGTAAATGGAGATAGGGCCAGAAGCTGCAACTTTAGACAGAGTAGTCAGAGGGGCCTTACGGAGAAGGTGATCTTTCGAGAAAGCTCTGAGGAAGCCGAGGGAGTTGAGCATGAGGATTTACCTGGGGTGTTGCAGACAAAGGGAATCCAGCTCCCTTCACTTTTCCATGATTGATCGGGAGATTAAGCACCAGTCCTCCAGAGTAAGAAGTGACAGAGAAAGCAATGATCTACAAAGCTGCACTGGCGATGGGCGTGGGGCTCAGAGAAGATGTGAGGCCAAGAGAGCTCGGTAGACTGGGGGACAAGGAAGTGGTGACCAAAAACAGGGCACGGTGGAAATTTGTCTGGAAGGTTACTGCAGGAATAAAAGATTTATCTAGAGAGAGGAGGTTGGGAGGTGGCAGTGACAGATGTAAGCAGGTATGGACTAGCTAGGGTGGTAGGAGAGCAAGGGGATATGGAAAGAAGGTAAAAAATCTAGACCTATGGAACAGGAGTAAAAAGTGGGGGAAGTGAGTATGCTGACTCCTCCAGGATCTGAGTCCCATCCCCACGCCCTGGGCCTCACCATGTGATACACCTGCTTCATTCCTCATACAGCCTACGTGGTCTGGTCCTGTGGTTGAATCCACCTGGTCCATATAGCCTTAGTGCCTGAAAAACCTCTGGGAGAGGGCGACAACTTGAATGGATAGAACTAGGATTGAGTGGAATGCAGTGGCATGTGCTTGTAGTCTCAAATACACATACTTAGGTGCCTGAGGCAGGAGTCACTTGAGCCCAAGAGTTAGAAAACAGCCAGGACAGGCTTGGTGCCTGTGGCTCAGTGGGCTAAGGCGCCAGCCACGTACACCTGAGCTGGAGGTTTAGAATCCAGCCTGGGCTCACCAAACAACAATGACAGCTGCAACCAAAAAATAGCTGGGCATTGTGGCAGGTGCCTGTAGTCCCAGCTACTTGAGAGGCGGAGGCAAGAGACTCACTTGAGCCCAGGAATTGGAGGTTGCTGTGAGCTGTGATGCTACAGCACTCTATCCAGGGTGACAGTTTGAGGCTCTGTCTCAAAGAAAAAAAAAAGAAAGAAAAGTAAACAGCCAGGGCAATATACGGGGTCTGACAATTAAATTCATGAATTCATCCTAGAAAAAGTGTTACATACCTCATTGTTGAATGTCACTATGATCACCTTCTAAGTGCTCCCCTTGAGAATGTTTGCACCAATGTCAGAGCCTACTTCACCATTCAAAGCAATTTTGGAGCTCTTTTTTGGAATGGCGATCAGAGCTATTATCTTTGATGTTCTGGATGTCATCAAAATATCTTCCTTTCAATATTTCCTTTGTCTTCAGGTAAAGAAAAAAGTCATTGGAGGCCAGATCAGGTAAGTAGGAAGGGTGTTCCAATACAGTTATTTGTTTACTGGCTAAAAATTCTCTCACTGACACAGCTGTGTGAGCAGGTGCATTGCGGTGATGTAAGAGCCATGAGTTGTTGGAGAAAAGTTCAGGTTGTTTTTGTCTAACTTTTTCATGCAGCCTTTGGAGCATTTCCATATAAACTTAGTTAACTGATCGTCCAGTTGATAGAAACTCATAATGACCAATCTTTCTGATATCAGAAAAGCATAGCAATATCATTTTGACTTTTGATTTGAACTGACAGAAATTTGGGGTCATGGAAAATTGTCTGACTTCCATTGTACACATTGACACTTTGTTTCAGGGTCATATTGCTGCACCCATGATTCATCACCAGTGATAGCACAGCTCAAAACACTGACCTCTTGGGCAGCACCTGTGACTCAAAGGAGTAAGGTGCCAGACCCATATGCCAGAGGTGGCAGTTCAAACCCAGCCCCAGCCAAAAACTGCACAAAAAAGAGATACAGTAATAAAACATTGACCCCTTCACAAGTTCTTGTAAAACTCTGAGCCTCCTTTGCTTTGTTCACTGGTGAGCTCCTTTGGGAATTTTTTTGCACACATCTTTCTATGCCAAGATTTTCAGTTAAGTTTTCCTTTTTCTCTATCAATATTTACTTGGTGTACTATGCTTCTCACTGTTAGTCAATGATATTTTGATGCACAATTTGACAAATTTTTGCAATGTTTTCATCAGGTCTGCTCATTACTGGCCACCCTGAACTCTCCTCATCAGTGGCATATTCTCTCCCCTCAGAAAAATGTTCAATCCAATTGTACACTGATTTTTTTTCATAGAATTATCATCATAATCTTGGACTAATATGACCCTTACTTCACTTCCACTCTTGCCAAATTCAACAAAAATTTAAAAATGTTTGTTTGTTGCTCTAATCCAAACTCTAACATTCTTGCACACAGAAATGCAACAATAATGAATACCACTGAACAAGACACCACCACATATCAATACAAACACAGCTGTGAGACCCTGGTATACCAAGGTTATGAAACCTTACTGAGTTGTTTGTACAGTGCTGCCACAGTAAGTGCACAGTAGCAAGTTTGTTAAATTGTCAGACCTCTTAGAAAGATTCTCAAATTTGAAAAAATAAACTGTAATTGTTATAAAATAAACTTAAGTGAGTAAAGGTAAGGGTGACATGTGTGAGTGTATTAATTTGTTAGGTCTGTTGTAATAAAATACCTCTGACTAGATGGGTTAGACAGCAGAAACTTATTTTCTCATGATTCTAAAGGCCAATAGTCCAAAATTAAGGTGTTGTCCAAGTGTGAGGAGTTTTTGAGGTTTTTCTGATTGTCCTGTAGATGGCCATCTTCTCTCTATGACTTCACATGGCTTTTCCTCTGTGTGTATGTATGTCCTAGTTGCCTCATTTGATAAGGGCACCAATTACGTTGGATTAGGGCTCACTTAAACACCCTATTTTACTTTAATCTCCTCTTTAAAGCTCCATCTTTACATATAGTGACATTCTAAGGTAATGAGGTTTAGAGCTTCCATACATGAATTTGGAGGGAAACAATTCAACCCATAATAGATATATATGTCTCAAGTACTTAAGGATCCAAGGTTTCCCTGCAATGTATCACCCATCTTCCTGCAAAACTACAGTGAGCAAAACGAGCAAACAAGAAACCAGATACTAATGTCACTAGCTGGACTACCACCTAATTTCATGGTGCTGGTCTCTATAGTAAATCTGGGTTAGATGACAAGGTTTCCTTTAATGAGATGCTTAAGGGAAGCAGTCCCAACCCCTGTCAGAGCTTAAATCCTAGTCTTGATCTCCTACCACCTTATGGGCAATATGTGGAGAAAGAAAATCAAAACAAGAGCCAGCATTAGTAAAGGAGATTAGCCCTGAGTTGTTTTTCACTGTATGAAATAAGGCAGAAAGCCAAAGAGGTTAATGCATATGGCCAGCTGAGTCACACCTATACTACCCCCTAGTAAACAAAGACTTGAGCTAGAGAGGAGCAAAGAAGGTGAAAATTAGATCACATCAAGAGGTGGGAATAGGGGAGAGAGGTCCCCTCTCACATAAGGAAAGCAGGTTCTAGAACTGATAAGCCTAAAGCAGGTGATAAAAGGAGATGATTTTGCTCTTTAATAGAGATCAAAACTTCCCAGTACACAAGTTTGAACTGTAGTCTAACTACAATATTTGGGGTCATTTTGAACCTTCAAGAAAACAATTAAATTTCTTTCTAGAGTACTTAATCTCAAATAGAGTAGCCTACAAACTAATATAAAAAAGCATATAAATAGCCAAGAATGGAATCAACCTAGTCTCCATCAATAAACAAGTGGATAAGAAAGTGTAGTATATATACACAGGAATACTATTCAGCCTTTAAAAAGAAAAAGAATCCTGTCATTTGGAATAACATGAGTGAAAATAAAGGACATTACATTAATTGAAATAAACCACACACAGAATCACAAATATCTGTCTCACTTACATGTATGTCTTAGTCTGTGTTGCTATGAAGAAATACCCAGGACTGGGTAATTTATAAAGAAAACATGTTTATTTGGATTTTTAGCTGGTGTCTAGATAAGTTCAATATTGGTCACCTGGTGAAGGCTGCTCCCACTCATGGAGAAAGGAGAAGGGGAATAGGCACATACTTTTTGTCAATTCAAATAAATAAACAAACGTTTAAAAAGCAAAAGGAGTATGGGAATGCAGAAATATGAGGTCACAGCCTCACCACTTACTTTCTTTCTTTCTTTTTTTTTTTTCAGTTTTTGGCCGGGGCTGAGTTTGAACCCGCCACTTCTGGCATATGGGGCCTGCGCCCTACTCCTTTGAACCACAGGCGCTGCCCACCACTTACTTACTATGTGACTTCAGCCAAAGCATTTCTCTGAGACTGGATTATCTCAAATTATCTCATCTCAAGATCACGTGGTGAAAGAGGAAGCCAGGGTCTTGTTAGCAACCAGCTCTCATGGAAACCAGTAGAGTGAGAAACACCCGCAAAGGAGGGCATCAATCTATTCATGACGGATCCACTCCCAAGATCCAAATACCTCCATTAGGCCCCACCTCCAACATTGGAATAAAATTTCAACATGAGGTTTGGAGGGGCCAAATATCCAAATCATAGTAATGTGAAATCTGAAAAACAATTGAATTCATAGAGGTAGAGAATATATCGTAGCTACGAGGGTATGGGAAGAAAGAATGGGCTGTGGAGATAGGGCACACACAATTATAGTTAGATAAGAGGAGTTAAGTTCAAGAGATCTATCATATAACATGGTGAGTATAATTAAGACACACATAAAATATATATCTTCTTGAAAAGTGCAAAGGAAGTAAATTTTAAGTGTCTCAACATGAAGAATAAAAAGTATGGTAATTATGTTAATGCATATGTCAATTAGCTTGGTTTAGCCATTACATGTTGCATGCATCTCCCAAAACACGCTGTACATAATAAATACATATAATTTTTATTGATTGATTTAAATAAATATTAAAAAAGGAAAAAGGAGCATGGAAATATGGAAATATAAGGTCTCAGCTGCATCACCTACTTTCTATGGGACCCTGGTCAAAACGTTTTTCTGAAGGTAAATTATCTTATCTCAATATTGCTAATTCTATAGAGATATAACAATGATAATGTTTGTCCTTTTTGGTAGTTTCGAGAATGAAGTGAGTAATTAAATGGAAGTGATCTTCTTGGGAATACCTTCTTCTGTGTCATACCAGAGTACACCCTCCTTTAAAACTACTTTGAGATCTTCCATCTAAAACTTTAATCCAGTCTTAACAGTAATGTCATAGGTATAATTCCACACATTGAAACAGAGATGTTATACACTGTTTGAGTAGGAATGAGCTTTCAAAAAAGAAAAACACAAAATACTTAATCCAACTCAACATTGTGAAGTAGCAATATAAACCCCGAGAAAGATTTTCAAAGAGTTCAAGGTTTCACCTTGGGTTAGGAGCAGGGTCCCCCAAGTTGTCCTCCATCCCAGGCCTGGAGACTTGCAGTCTGGTCCTCGGCCACCATGCTGGGAAGCTTTTACTGAGTCTCCTCTCTGAAGCAATGGTTCCATATCAGTAAGATTCTTCAGAGAAACAAACCAATATGGGATAGAGAGAGACATACAAGACAAAATTTATTATGGAAATTGTATCACATGATTATGGGAGACAGGAAGTCCTAGAATATGCCATCTGCAAGCTGGAAAACCAGGAAATCCAGTGGGATAATTCAGTCTGGGTCCTAAGGCCTGAGAACCAGGAAAGTCAATGTTACAACTCAGTCATCCCCAACATTTTTGGCACCAGAAACAGGTTTCATAGAAGACAATTGGATGGGGTTGGGGGTGGGTTGGGACAGGTGGCCTGGTTCCTACCAGGCCACTAACTGAACCTTTTTGACACCAGGGACTTGTTTGATGGAAGATGATTTTCCAAAGACGGGGTGGAGTGAGGGAAGTTATGGATGGTACAGGAGGCAGAGTTCAAGCATGACGCTGTGCAGTCTGGTTCCTCATAGACCAAGGTCCACAGCCCTGGGGTCAGGGACTATAGTTCTAACTTGTAACTCTAAGTCTAAGGTGCATGCATGGAGAACTTGTAGGGAAGTGGGGTAGAATGGCTCCACTGGTATAAATCCCAGAGTCAAAAGGTCTGAATGATCTGATGCCTGTAGGCAAGAGAAGATGGTTGTCCCAGCTCCAGGTGAGAGAACAAACTCATCCTTCCTGGGTTGTTCTGTTCTGCCCAAGCCCTCAATGTATTACACGATGTCACCCCATGCTGATAAGGGTGGAACTTCTTTATTCAGTCTCCTGATTCAAACACTAATCTCTTCCCCAAACACCCTCACAGACACACCAAAGGATGGGGTATACCTTAACCTCATCAGGTTGATATACAAAATAAACCATCACAGTTTCCAACATATCATCATTTATCTTTATAATTATTTTATCTACTTGAATACCACCTATATAACTAATTATTTTATATTTTACTTAAATCTATGCTAAAATTTTAAACCGAACTCCACATATTTGAAAGTATTTCATTATCATAAAAGTAAAAATAAAAATAATGAATTAAAAAATTGTCAAGTTTTAGAATACTGATGCCTCCATAAGGTTCAGAACCTGAGATCTACTATTCCTTGTTAAAAAGCAAATTAGTGTTAATACTATAATAGTATCTTGAGACTTTCTTCTTAATAATATCAGGAATGAAAGAAAAATGAAAATGGCAAGACTTTCTTAGCGTATGATAGTAGTAGATATTGACAATTGATTTCTGCAGTACCCATTTCCATTCCTGTTTTCCTTGCTTCCCTCCTCGCTATATGACCTGTAAAAGTAAGAACTTGGTTTCTCAGCTTCCCTTGTTGCCAGGGATGGCTGTGTGACCCAGCACTAGCCTGTGAAACCTAAGCAGAAATCTTTCAATGCCATCATCTCTTCCACATCTTCCCTTGTTCCTGCTTAGACTGTGACATGACATCTGGAGTTACAGCAGCCTTTTTGTGACCATGAGGTGATAAACATTAGAATGAAAATCTCATCCTAAGTCTGGCAGAGCAGAAAGAAAGAAAATAATCTTAAGTCGTTACCCCAGCCCTGCCTATCTCATTACTTCTTGCTATGTGAGAAAAATAAACTCCATCACTTTGACATTAGTCAGGATTTCTCTTAATTCCTACCAGACCCTCAACTGACCCAGTGTTTGTTAATTGCATGGGAATGATGTGTGAAAGCAGTGTGACATCCTCGGTGGTACGTGTCTCATGCTTCCATCTCTCTGTGAGAGTGCCATATTAGTTTTCTAGGTCCGTCATAACAAACTACCCCAGACATTTATTTTATCACAATTCTAGAGGTTAGAAATCCAAGATGGGAGCCAATCAGAATCCCAAAACACACAGTCCCAAGGGCCATAATCCCAAATGTCCAATTCCTAAAGTATCAAAATGTCAAAAATAGAATTCTCAAAAAAAATGTTTAATCTTTAAAAAGATATTTACCTACATTTTAGAAAGGACTTGAAAAACACATAACAACATGACATTGCTTAGATTATACAACAAAATAGGCAATAATAGCAATATTTTTGCAAGAAGAATTAGGCATACTAACACTAATCACATGGATATAACGGTTATGAGCAGATGAATAATATTAGTAAAGAAATAGGTCAAAAGTGAAGTGTATGAATGCTTATCACTATTGTTGGTAATTATGAGCACCCAGCTTTATAACTGCAGTCATCTGAAATACTGTGATGAACAACATAAGTGTTATGATGAGACTCATCAAAAAATGTGATGCGGCTCCACCACCTCACCACTGACCCAGTCACCCAACGAGCCAAGATCTCTCTTTATCTTGTAAATAAAATGTACAGATGTACAAAAAATGACATATCTTTTTTTGCTGAGGAAATTTCATCATTTTTACATATATTACTTACATGTACAATGCTTACACATGATGTTGTAATAATGCACTTTCGTGAAATCATGTTTGCAAAGCATTCATAAGGTGATTCTGAACCCTCTTAAAGTCTTTATACAATTTAATACCTGCAGTATCAGAAATGATATGATGATAAAATACACAGTATAACAAATTATAAAAAAATCAACAATTTAAAATAGAAAAAAAAATTCAAAGAAAAAAACAATAAACTAACAAGAAAATTCAACTCTACATATAAAAAAGTATATTACAGGAATAGCAATCCAAGATGGGAGCCAATCAGGATCCCAAAACACACAGTCCCAAGGGCCATAATCCCAAATGTCAAATTCCTAAAGTATCAAAATCTCAAAAATAGAATTCTCTAAAAAAATTTTTTATAACAAATAATAAAAATTTTTTATAACAAATTATTAAAAAATCAACAATTTAAAACAGCAAAAGAAAATTTTAAGGAAAAAAACAATAAACTACAAAGAAAATTCAACTCTACATATAAAACAGTGTATTACAGGGATAGATTATGGACCATTGCATGGAGATAATCCATGGCAGCTGGCAACTTTCAGGATTATAAACTGTATTTTGAAGTCCGGCACCATGATGACTAGCTGCTTTTTCTTCTTTTAGGACACCACTCTCCTAGGAGAACATGCTCACATTCATTTTCAACGTGGTCCTGCCTTTTTTGAAGTTCTTCTATGATGTGATAAACCCTGACATGAGCATTCCCTAGTAAATTTTCCCATCTTCTGTGGCATGCCTGTACGTTATTTTGGGTCTCTGGAAATCCTTTCCACACACACTCATACACAGAACAAACATCTGGTGGGAACAATACTGGGTGATAGAACAGCAACACTGTTTCTTAAGTGTCATCTTATCCTATCCTGCACATAATTATTTTTGAACCCGTCAGTAACTTCACTGGCTTCTTTAAGCAAACACGGGTTTAATTCATTAAAAGCTTCTGGAATGTCATCAGCTGGAAGGAATACCAATGCAGGCAAATGACGCATTTGAAACTGAAGTTTTCATCATTGACGTGTTGGGTGGCCAATCCACTCATCTGAATTTCTTGCCAAATGCATTGGGCCGAATGGAAACAAACAAACAAACAAAACATATTTTATCGGTAACACCTTGAAATTCAGTTTTGTAGGCCTTATTTGTACTTAATTCCCAAGCTGATATGATAGTTTGGGGATTCAGTTAAAATCTATTTTCTTTTGCATAAAGGCAATTAACAAAGTACTATTTCTACCTAACATGACACAGCTATCCTGTGATTGTGATTTTCAGTATTTTAGACGTTAAGGATTTTAGACTTTAGGAATTTTGGTCTTTCCCTGATCTCAGCATTTAGGATTATGGCATTCAGGATTGTGTCTTTCAGAACTATACGCCAAACTTACCCAAGATCAAGATATTGGCAGGTTGATATCTTTTAAGGCTTTTATTCTTGGCCAGGAGATAAATCGCTGGCTGTCTTCTCCCAGTGTCTTCGCATGGTCTCCCCTGTGTGTGTGTCTGTGTCTTAATCTCTGTGTGTAAAAAACATCAATCACTTCAGGAGGTGCCTGTGGCTCAAAGGAGTAGGATGACGGCCCCATATGTTGGAGGTGGTAGGTTCAAACCTGGCCCTGGCCAAAAACTGCAAAAAAAAAAAAAAACCCAACACCAATCACTTCAGATTAGGGTCCATCTTAATTTAATCATCTCTTTATTTTTTTTTTATTAAATCATAACTGTGTACATTAATGCAATTATGGGGTACAATGTGCTGGTTTTATATACAATTTGAAATACTTTCATCAAACTTGTTAACAGAGCCCTGTCTCCAAATACAGTCACATCCAGAGCTACTGATGGTTAGAATTTCAGCATATGAATTTGAACAAAAGCAATTCAGACCACAACAGCCTAACAATTTATGTTTTTTAAATACAATGTTTTGTTTCTTCTCTGAAATCTTGCAACCATTGACAGAATGGCTCATGAGTGTTCAAAGTCCTCAAGAAGTATTGGAAATGTACAGATGAAGAGGAAAAGCCCTGGATTTGAGGTCAGGAGGGTCTGGGCTGTGGACGTCCCTCACTCACTGTGGGGCACTTGGTTTCTCTGAACCTTGGTGTCTTCATTTCTAGAAAAGGTGTGAACATCACACACAACAATGTATAGGGAAGCATCTGGCGTATACTAAGTCTATCTTACCAATTGATGGAGATGCCATCAATTATAAGATATACTGTGGTATATGTACCCAAAGTGACAAACTCATGCTGGGGTAGATTTTAAAGTTGCAAATTCAGGAGCACTACCCCCAGATTCATTGAATTTGTCCTGGGATAAAGCTCAAGGAATTGTCATTTTATAAATTTACCACATTATTCCAATGCACTGACAGGCTCAGAAGCCATGGCCTTCAGCTGAGGTGCGAACAATTTTATTTGTGAGTTGCAATCTTTGCAAGCTATTTGCCAGTTTCCTAGATAGGAAGCCTGCATTTGAGCCTTTGCTAACAAAAACCCACGGCCCAAATTCTCTCCATTTTCTAGCGCATTCATTGAATTCCAGAAACTTTTGCTCAAGAGTTGCGTGAAATAAATACTTTGGGTAGAACATGTAAACCAAACCCGTTCCAGTGGCAGGAATGTTGTAGCGTTTACTCTTTAGCAGCCCTCTCTTTGTCCCTTTCCCTGAGGGTAATCCCAGAGCCTTGAGCCCGCGTCTACACTTTTACGATTCTAAATGACATACTGTTAGTTCCTTGTATGCATTTGTAATCATTTTTGTCAAACCCTTTTGAAAAACCAGTTAAATCCCTTTAAAAATTATTTTTCTGAGTATCTACGATTGAATTCTGAGGAATGGTAACACTATTATGACCACAGAAAAAGCAGGTTCACACAATTACGAGGACTAGGCTGGACTCATGGACTCTTTTTACATCTCTAGCACCACCTAGCCAACTCCACTACAATATCTTCCAGTCTTCACTCCCAGACCAAAATCCCTTCTGTGCTATTCACCCTTCAGGATCCCAAGATCTGTTAATGACACTCCAGGGGTTTCTATCAGAAGCGTAGGCCCATATGCAGTTCAATCTATTGGGAAAATGCTCTGAATCACACCCTGCTCACTTCCTAAGCCACATAGCTCCTGTTTCTATCCAAATCTCATCTGAGCCTTGGCTTATTCCCAGGAAAGCACACATATCAGATCTGTTGTATGTTGGCAGAACTTTGGCTTAGAACATATTTCAAATGCCTCCCCAAAACACTGGCAGCCTGGAAAAAATATGAGCAAGAAATTATTCTAGACCTAATTGCTCTGTGACACTTTACAAGGAGAAGCTGATGGCTTTCTTGCTCAAGATCTTCCCTCTGTGCCTAGAACAAATGGCTGAATTTTCCAGTGTATGTCCCAAATTAGGAGAGGGCAAGCTTAGTAACCGCATGAATCAAGGGCATATCTTCACCGGGAAGGACCTGCTTCCCAGCACAGTCTGCATTCTGCCAAGTTCTTTCTCCTTTAGTTTTATAGTCCTTGTGTATTCCAAGAGAAATGTCCATGTGTTTTTGATTCATTTACACTTAAATCATTACAATGTTGTTTTGGGGAAACTATTTGATGTATGAGGAGCCTGTAAGTCTTCTTAATGGGAATTTTAAAGGCTTTTTTTTCCTAGTCTCCCTGAAACAGAAAACAACATTTAGCTGAAATGGTGCCTGAGTACAAACCTATTCTCTCATCTCATATACTTGCACCCACATTATTAACCACAGCCTCTTAGTAATGCAAAGTTTGGCAAGGTTGACACTCAGAAGTGTTAAAATAGAGAAACCGAAGAAAAAATGGGGCAAGAACTCCAGCAAGAGTCAAGCAACTGCTCCCCAGAATGTGCCAAAGGAGCATTTTCTGAGGGCAGAGCAGTCACATATTTGCTGCTTTGGTTAGAGTGGTGGGGAGCCATCTCTCTGGTGCCCACCAGACCCCTAGAAAAGCGCTTCCACAAGCAGAATCTCAGTTTTAAGCCTCCTAATAACTCCAAGTTTTCCAATGAGAATCAGATGTGTTAGGTATTACACCCAAAGTTCACAGCCAACTTAGGTAGAAAGGAAAGAGGACAGCTCTATTCTGACTTGGAACCTAATGCTCTTTTCAGAAAGAATCAGACTGAGATTCTGCGAGTGGTGTGTACGTCTGAAATTCCATATGCATGATAATACATCCGTGAGAGGCAATGTAATCCAGTGGCTAAGATCGCAAATTCTTCATCCACCAACTTTCTAGCGGTATAAACTTGCTTATCCTCTCTGGACAGTTTCTTCATCGGGAAAATGGGGATAATATCACTACCCACCTACATAAGATATAAAGGTGACTGAGAAGAATTAATACATTAAGCATGAAAATAACTGTTAGCGATAGGTGGTAGCAGCAGTGGATGGTAATGAATCGTCTCAGTTTTCTCATCTGTGAAATGGGCATATTAGCAGGAGTCTCAGAAGTCTGTGGTGCTAATTGAGATGATATGTGTGCCTAGCACTGTGTCTAAAGCAGAAAAGATGCAAAGTCAAACCTATTTTGTGCACTCAGATATGTCTCTCTCTATGCAGTATTGATTGCTAATTGTGTGGAGAGGGTAATTTTCTTATTATTCAGCTCAGCATAGAGCCCATTTTGGGCTCTTCACAAACCTTGACTGTAGATGATTTTACAGGGATGGGTCTTTCTATGCCCACTGGGGACTGACCAGGCTTTCTTGCAGTGATAGGCCCTTTCCGGGCTGGATTCGATCCCTGCATGCTTGGAGTTGGTAAAGAATGACATAAGTATTGCTTTTAAGTGGGAAAGAACAACTAGCCAACTGCAAAACTTGGAGCTTCCTCACATTCTGGGCCAGCCACTCTGCTCACACAAAAACCTGTAGTTGTTTGCAGACAGAAGCTCTGGGATTTCGATCTTCTTTTTCCTCCTAATATAGATGCTAGAATTGCCTTCTTAGTTGCTTGTTTCTGTTTAATTGCTATTCTTTTCCTGAAGAAGAGCAGAAAATTATAGCCATCAGGCAAGGGAGAGTGAAGAGAAATTAGACTTTGTCCGCCTCCTCTTTCTCTCTCTCTCCAAACACACACACACACACACACACACACACACACACGCACACACACTCAGTGATACAAATACCTATTTGAGCCTCTGAGTTCTTCTCTCTCAAGGGCTGGAGTCAGCCACACGGGATAAAGAGGGAACTGAAGGAGCAGATCTTTTAAGGAAGAAGAGATTCTTTTCTGTCAGTTTCCTCTGAGTGTGTCTAAGAGCAAGTCAGAGCAGAGAGAGAGGAAAAGCCAGAGGGAGAGAGGGGGAGAGGGGATCTGTTGCAGGCAGAGGAAGGCGTGACCTGAATGGAGAATGCCAGCCAATTCCAGAGACACACAGGGACTCAGAACAAAGATAAGGCATCGCTGACACCACACCGGGGACGAGCTCACAGACAATTCAGGCCCAGAGGACCAAGGCCAGACATCGGGGCGCACCCAAGGCAGGAAAATGAGGTGAGTGCTAGGGAAGGAGGGGGCACAGCGCCCTTTCGGGGTCCAGGTGTCAAGTAGCAGAGAGGGTCTGACCTTGTCTGGGGACAGACTCACCTGCGTGTCCTGTGGGTGGTGGTGAGAGGGTTTCTCATTAATTCTTGGGGCTCTGAGAAGGGAGCTGTGGGCTGCTGGGCGCCTTCCCTGGGACTCTGGAGACATGCAACTTGAGACCAGAGACTTGTGCAAACCTCCTCTGGACACTGCTCAAGCTCAGATTTCCCCTCTGCCAGCTCTGGGTGCTGCCTGCTGGCGAATGGGACTCTCCTCCTGTTGCCCACAAGGCTGATTTTTCATTTCCCTCCTCTGCAAAGATCATTGATTTATCTCTTCCAACACTTTGTGAATTAGATGTATGTTTGTGCGTTTATTTGTTCCGGCCAGAAAAGAAACCAGTTTCCCATAGCTCTGCTCTGTGGTCTCCTAAACCTTCACAAGTTTGCCAGTTAAACCTCAATTTAGAAAACTGAAAACCTGTCCCCATTTTATAGTTCCCTATAAATTTCTTCATTTCTCACTGAAATCAGAGGCAGCTGGTGGCACGAATCAGGCTATGAATTCCACCAAATGGCTCTTAAAGAGATACTACAATTTTTTTTTTCCCAAGGATCTTTTGAAACTCTGAAACCTAGGACTTTAAATTCCAATTGCTCTTAAGCTTCTCAACCTTTCCTATTTCTCATCTTACTTAATTCTCCTTACCAGATGCTCCTTACAAGTTTTTTCTGCATGTCTGAAAACCCAACCACCCTACTTATTCAAATTATTTATAAGTGTTAATGTTGTTGAGCTCACACAAACACACACGTACACACCCCACCCCCCCAAATACTCTGTGGATGTGACAAGTCCCTAAACACCACCTTTTCCCATTGGGAAAGTGTTTCTATTTGCTTCTCCCCTGCAGTTACTTAGCAACTTTGCTGGGTCTGAGGCCAATGAGGGGCTCCATACTGTGTTACTCTCAGAACTCCAATTACCTGTGTGGTTCAGAGAGCTAATGAGGTCCTTACAGCTAAATCAATCATTCTGTTCTTTTAAAATCCATTACAGTTTTAAATCTGCCATCAAACTTCATTTTCTTTTCTCCTAAAAAAACAGATGGGATTTATGCCCATCTATATGGTGATCTGACTTACCTGTCAACCATCTGCATCCCACTCTACCCTTGGCCCCCCAGCCATACTGTCCGCCAGGGCTGCGTAACCAACCGTTCTGTATTATTGCACATGCTCACGTCTCAACCTAGAACAACCTTCTCCTTTATTTTCTAGCTAGGAGACCCGATTGTTCCAACTGGTTCAAATATCCCTTTCTCTTTCTTGACCACAGTCTTCCAGAGTGAGCCACTCCTATTTTATTCTCTCTGCCTTTTGTAGCTATGTCTTTTATTGTCTTTGTAATATCTCCTTGTTTAAACGTCCACTTCTCCTTACAAGACTGAGGACTCCTAATCTCTGTCTTCATTTTTGTGTGAACAACACCTAGCAGAGCGTGTATTTTCTACTAGCCATTCAATGAATATTGGTTGAGTTCAATTCAATTGTTGAATAACTCAGCAATGACTAAAAAAGTGCTCCAGCAGAAAAGTCTCTAAAGGGTCTTGCCTCACTTGAATTCAGTGCTGCAGAGTTTGCAAAGCACTCTCGTAGGCACTGATTTTCAGATTTGGAATGAGGTTAGGAGTTAAGGATAAATGAAGATAAAAGCAGTTAAACAACTTGCCCGAATCCACACTGATGATCTTGAAAAGGTCCAGACTCAAACTTCGGTCTCTTGGCTCCAAGATCAGTATTTTTTCTGCTGTATTGCACTAAACTCTTAAACAAGTGCATTATTCTACACCAATGGCTCTCAGTCCTGGCTGTACATGAGAATGACCTGTGGTGCCTTGAAAAACACCAGTGCCCAGGACTCACCCCAGACCAATTAAACCAGAATCCCTTGGAGAAGGGCCCTGGCATTAGTATTTTTAAAATTTCCACATAAAGCTGGGTTTTTAAAATTATTTTTCACAGGATTAATTGCTTTGGCCAGATGCCTGAGCATGATATGGGCATGGACCCAGCTTCTTCTGTGAGCTCTTATACTTCCTTTCTTCACCATATGGTATTGGGCATGATATGACATCTCTTGGGGTGTCCTTTTCATCATCTGTCAAATTAGGGTACTGTGTAAGGGATCTATACAGTCCCTTCCAACTCTTGGTTTCAAAAACAGAGTCTTGGTGCTGTGTAGGTTAAAATGAGGACAGGGTATGGAGAAGAGAGAAAGTGCTATCACATTCCACAATCATAGATTTATGCAGGCATTTTTATGCATTCAGATAGCCTGCTCCTACAGAGGAGCCTATGAAATCCCAGCTCTATATATTACATTTGACATTTCAAGCAAATGTAGCTAAACTTTTTGATTAGCTGGAGGATAGATAGCAGGTGTCAGGAATTGTACAGCCGGCGCCTGATGTACAAGAAGCCAAAAATGTTCAGAGAGTGTGACGAGGAGTGAAAGCTGCCACTTAGATTCTTCAATTTACAGCCCCTAAAGCAAGCGAGCAAACATATGCTCAAGTCCATTACATGAAAGGAGATATTTGTTTCATATGTTTGAAACCATTTTGAGATGCAAACAAAGTAGAATAGAGCTTCCCAGGCCTCCCTCCCACGCTGACCAGTTGCCTATCACACATGGCACTGGGCTAGAAGGAGCTGTCAGCTGCCAGCCCTCAACAGAACTAGCCTTACTGAGGAGGCTCAGAGTCTCCTGCTCTATGTGGTCTGGAAAAAGCAGACACAGAGAAGGCTGACCTTTCAGCCTTGCATAATCTGAGTGTCGCTATTGCCGGAAGTCCAGCTCAGGAGCCAAAGCTCATTCCTAACTCCTGCTTTTCGGGAAGCAGCGTGATGGAGTAATCATAATGAATATTTGCCTGGGGCTGGATAACAAAGTGCTTTCCAATCCTCCTCCACTCTGATAGCAGCCCTGTGGGAAGTCATTCTTACCCACCACTATATGGATGAGGAAAGAGAGCTTCCACCACTGCCCCGTGTAGGGTAATTGGTCAAAGCCTAGAGTTGAATGCAGCTCTTCTGATCCAAGACAAGTGCTCTCTCCTTCTCAGCAGGATTGAACCTGACCCCCAGCCCTTTGAACATCCATTCATTTCCTCACTTGAAAATCGGGGTGCCTTGGCCCTGCCCGTTCAAGTTTCTGGACTCAGCTTTCCTACTACTTCACTGGTTAACTTGGACCCATGCCTTCCCTCCTCTCCCCCTCCAGGACCTGCCTTCCACAGATTGGTTTTCAAAAATATTGACATTGGCTACTGGACTAAAACGTTTTGTTTTCTTAATAGGAACTCACATGTTACTATTGTAGGGCCCTTGGAAAAAATTTAATAACTTTATTTCCTTTTCATTGAAAAAATCGTACATGGTCTTTATAGACAAATGTAAATATAAACATTTAATATACACAGACAAAATCACTCATCTTCCCATTTTAGAGACAAGCACTGTTAATACCTCAGTGTACACCCTCAACATTTTCCTACACCTGTCTCAGGTGCATCCAGATGAAGTAGGATGATTTTGTAGTATTTCTTCCTTTTCTCTTGTCTGTAAGACTTGGCATGATCTGTTTTTTGAATTATCTTTTATTTTTACTTATAAATATTAGTTTTCTATTTTTTGAGACTTTGGAAAAAAATAAGAAGTTAACTGATGACTCTATACTGAACCTCAGAGTCAAAGCATTCTATGATAGATATATTCTTATCTGACAATGTGAATGTTACTTTTTTTCATTATTATTATTATTATTGCTCAATTTAAAAAATTCGTATGTACATGTCTATACATACAAGCATCTGAATACATGGGGATAAAGGAGTAGGGAGTAGGAGGAAACTATCTCCTGATTGGCAAAGGTATAACTGTTACTCTGAGTTTCTCAGCATTGACTTTTTAGGCTACTTAAAACTCCAGCTCCACTTTTTTTTCATTCATTCATTCATTCTCCATTACTTATCTGACTCTATGCTAGGACCTTTGCATACATCATCTTAATGTTCATGTGAGCCCCGTAAATTAGATATTATAATATCCACTTTACATATGAAGAAACTGGGGCTCAGACAGACTAGTTGCCCAAGTTTTCACAGCCAGTGGGAGGAAGAATTGGGATTTAAACTCAAGTACACATAATTTCAAAGAGTGTGCCTAGAGCAGCACAGCACATTTCCAGCTGCATTAGAGACGTGTCCAGGGAGCTGCGGCATCTGGAGGAGTGAAGGGGACTCCACGACCTGGATGGTGTAGGGCCCATAAGACATTAGTAGGTGACAAGCAGAGCATGTGCAATGGGCTGAGGCATGGAAGGGCACAGAGGCTCCCAGCATACTCTGCAAGAGGCCTGTGAGGCTGGCATTGAGATGAGGCTGGACAGGCCAGATCAGCATCTGATCAGAAGGGGCCTCTGCAGCCATCCCTGGAGCAGACACTTTACCCTGCAGGCACAGTGGTGCAGTACAGTCACATCTATGTTTTAGAAAGTTGACATTGGCAGAGATTGCTGGGGAGCCAGAGGAGAACTGTCAGGCAATAGACCAGATAAAAAATTTAAACTAAGTAAATAGGATTTGCTAACTACTGAATCTCATGTGGAAGGAGAAATGAATGGTATATACTCGGGCTTAGAGAACTGGTAGATAGTAACGCCATTCACAGAAATCACAGTGAGAACAGGAAATGATTAGGAGAGAAGTGATGAGCCAAGTTTGGGATGTTTGAGTTCAAGGTCCCCGGGCCTCCCTGGGGGAATGATCCATCAGACAGATGCGTGGGGCGGTGTGTACTGAACACTTGGGCTATGACCAGGCTTGGGGGATCTGCTCTTATTGTGTCATCCACACTGGTGTGTTCTGGAGGTGTTACTGAATTTTCCTTACCACTTTTGCAATATTTGAATAGTCCATTGTCTCCAGTTCCTACAGAACTGAGTTGTAGGATTTTTACCCATACCCTTTTATTAGGACACTTACCAAGAGGAAGAAAACTTGTTCTGGCCATTCTTTATTCCAGACTTTGAACATCCTGACAGATTTTTGTGGCAAACACTTGTTTCAAATATCAAATCTGTTAAAGGTACTGCAGACCCCATCAATGACTTTAAGTGCCATCCTAATATTACCATGTTACTGTGATTTACTTTTTTAGAAAATGAAGTCAAGAGTTTATGATTCTTAAATAAAGCTGAGCTGAACAAATATCAACTTTAGCCTAATTGTGAAAGTTACATTTTCATCAATAAAACACTAAGTGTCAGAGTCCCAAATATGACAAGTCCTATTTATTCTACTTCCTACATTGTGGAAATTCATTTCTCCTCCCCTCTATGCTATGATAAAATCTTCAAATGAGCAAAACTGGAAGAAACCTTAGAAATCATCTAGTTACCATCTTCCCATGTCAGTCTGGGTCAGCATGGTCCAGGGGAAAATTAACCCCAGCGGGCCAGAGGCAGAGACGCGCTGAGAACTTGTTCTCCCAGCTGCTGCTTTACATTGATCTGGGGACCTGGAGCCGTGGGTGTGAATAGACCCTCACGCGTGTCTTTCAGGTGGCTGCTTCTCTACCATGCTCTGTGCTACTTCCTGTCGAAGGCTTCAGCCCACACCGTGGAGCTAAACAACATGTTCGGCCAGATCCAGTCGCCCGGTTATCCAGACTCTTATCCGAGTGATTCGGAGGTGACTTGGAATATCACTGTTCCAGATGGGTTTCGGATCAAGCTTTACTTCATGCATTTCAACTTGGAATCCTCCTACCTTTGTGAATATGACTATGTGAAGGTGAGATTCCCAATGTCCCCTAGCTAGGCCAGTCTCTCTGCTGAGAGTAAGAGAAGCCTAGATGAATTGGATGCTGCCCTTAGCCTCCTGGGGCGGCATGAAGTGAGGGAGACATACAGCATTCCAGGGTAAGATGTTAGGGTGATATGCCAAGTGCAAGCTGGGCAGGTGGAAGCAGAAAGGTCCATGAGGGAAACTGAGGTCAGTAGAGTGTGATTCAGCCAAACACACATCCCTTCTTTCTTTCTGTTCTCAAATCCTTTAGTGATTCCACTAACTTCTGTTCCAAGGTCCTCTTTAATTCAGCAAGCAGGAAAGAGCAGAAACCTCAAAGTAAGCAGTAATCAGACAGAAACAGGGCCATAATTATGCCAAAGTTGAGGTATTTCAAAGCATTGCCCAATTTCTGAAATAATGATCAAGTGTTTGGGAAGTATGGGGAATATAGTAATAGACAGTGGAGGGTAAGGTTGGAAGGGTGGGCTGAAAAGAGATTCTTTGGGGCCTTGAATGCCATGACAAGGAGTTTGCTTTTTATCAGCAAAAGGCCAGGGCAGGAAGAAGAGAATCACTATCAGAAGCAATTATAAAAAATATATAGGGCAAGAGCGGGAGAGAATTCCAACACAACATCAAAACAACATATCCCGGAATGCAGAGAAAGCCCCCCAGATGTCATGGGTGGGGAGCTGTGCTCCTGTTAAAGTAAGGCTGGAAAAGGTCAGAGTATTTCTAAGAGATCAAGTTCGCTACAGTTGCATCTAGTTCTAAAAGATGGGGAAACCTAAGAACCTCCATTCTAAACTCAATCTGTCTTCCTGGTAGAAGCTGTCATCAAACAACTTCAGAGCAGACTTTAATATTATAGTAGCCTCATTTCCCACAGCCAATAATTCAATAAAATTTAACTTTGTGAGTTAAGAAGGGAGTGAGTTCACAAAATGCTATTATATATGTTAATCTCATTCAAACTTTAAAAGAGTCATGATAGGAACTACTACCCCATTTCATGGGCAAAGTAACCAACCCAGGAAGGTTAAGCAATTCACCCAATGTGGTACATCTGGATAGATCAAAGTCTCAAACACGTGTCTTTGAATCCCATGTTCTTTTGGCTACACCAAACAGCTCACCAAGCCCTGGTTGGGAGGAAGCCACATAAGAGAGGTTGCAGCCCCTCCCATGCTTCATCTCATTTGCGTGAAGGATTTTCCCATTGTATACGTTGAGTCTACATTCAAAATCCCATTTACAATAGGTTTCTACATCTAAAAATTGTCCAAAATTGGTGATCCAGAGAAGGTTTTTGTTTTGTTTTGTTTTTTGAGCCAGAGTTTAACTCTGTTGTCCTGGGTAGAGTGCCATGGCATCACAGCTCACAGCAACCTCAAACTCTTGAACTTAGGTGACCCCCTTGCCTCAGTCTCCCATGTAGCTGAAACTATAGGTTCCCACCACAATGCCCAGCTAATTTTTCTATTTTTAGTAGAGATAGGGTCTCGCTTTTCCTCAGGCTGGTCTCAAACTCCTGAGCTCAAGCAATCCACTTGCATCAGCCTCTCTGAGTGCTAGAATTATAGGCGTAAACCACCACACCCAGACAACGATTTTTTTTTTAATCTCAGCACTATTGACATTTTGAATCAGATAATTATTTGCTGAGAAAAGTTGACTTGACTATTATAGGATTTTTAGCAGTGTCCCTGGTTGCCACTCACTGGATGCCAATAGCAGCTCCCTCTCCACTTGTGACTACCCAAACTGTCTCCCCCTAGGCATTGTCAATATCCCAGAATCACTGCTGTCTGGGGTGAAGCCCCTGTCAGAGTACCCTGTGCTAGCAATGATGGGATTGGAATATTAGTATACTAAAGATCTGGTGCCTTCCAAAGAGAGATGAACCTAGAAAAATGATACATGATACACGTGATACAAAAGAGTAATGACAATGAAAGACTGACGATTGAGTCAGAATGAGAAGAAGTAGAACTGGGGCTGTAAGAGATGATGTGGGTTGGTAATCTACATTGACATACAATTACCATAAATTCATTAAAAATTGAGACAACTTCTCGGTGTCATGAGCATCAACCAGAGAAAAGTTACTGAGACCCTAAACATCTATCATCCAAAAGTGTTCTGACAAAATGGTCAATTGTAACTTCCATGATATAATCTAGCCTCTGACATAGCCAAACTCTAGGATAGGAAAGAATATGGGCATGGAGCATCAGGTTAAAGTGGATTATGTATATAGAGCATTAGATCAAACAAAACCTCCTCACTCATCCCCCTAACCAATGGTGGCCTTAGAACCATGGAATTTTCTAATACTTGAGTTGAGAGTCATCTTAACCAGAAGGAAAATGACAAACATTGGTTTTCTATGATAATGAGTTCCATAGATATAGGCAAGCCTAGATATGACCTTTCTAACATTTTCCCCCTACTTTCGAACATGTCAACCATTCAGAAATTTTATCCATACAAACATTTGATTTTATTAGTAGCTGAGGGTTAAGACCACAGAAATTACAGATTTTTTTCCTTACTTTTAGCAATGACTTCTCATAATTACTCCCTTTCTCCTCCCCATGAAATAACTTTCAACTTTATATGCGTTGAACAATTGTTTCTCACAAGTTTGACTCTTGTTCAGACAGAAGATAAATTTAACCTTGTTAGAACTCATTTATCAAGATGATAGCATGCAAGAGAGGATTTAACTCATTCCTTTGCTCCAAATAAATTGAATCTCCTGGCAAGGCAGATGAAGCAACAGACGTAAGTGGCATTTTGTTCGTGGGAAAGGATGGCAAGGTATTTTCAAGGGGATAACAGTAAACTCTGAGGGCCACATAAGACCCTGAATTAAATATACTGAAATATATTTCTATTAAAACCTTGTCTTTTCTGGCTGGAGGATATGTTGGAAATTGATGGGTGATTTCAATCCAGGGTGGTGAGAATTCTTCCTAAAATCCCAGGCAGATGGACCTGTGCCTTCTAAAAGGGGCAGTGTGGTCCTAGGATCTGGGTTGGGGTTTAAGAAATGCCTTTTCTAGTGTCCTAGATCTGTCACTCACTCCCCAATTGATCTAGAGGGGACAAGAAAGTCTGACAGCGCCCTCTCTGCTCTGATATTAGATGGGGGGCTTCTGGGCATAACGCAGTCTATTGAGGCGAGTTGGGAAAGAACTGACTATCTGAGCTGCCCTACAGTTCTGGAATCTGTGACTCAGATACATTTTTCCAGTTCCTTTGGAAAAAGAGATTAACATGGTGGTGCCAAGGGTGGGTGTGAGGTGTATTTATCTTCTTGCGCTTGCTTAGTTGACTCTACCCCAGAATGGCATCATATTATCAGTATTAGCCTCCTGCAGTGCTTCTGACAGCGTGGGGACAAGTGGGCCTCCCTTGACAGGACCCTGCAGCTGTGCTGGCTGATGACTAGTGATCACCAACCCCCTAGGTTCCCCAAGGCAAGGAGAGCCTTGCCTACACAGGCCCTTTGAGTTTCCCTCCCAGAATATCAGTCTTCCGGGCCCTCAGGGTTCTTATCTAGTCTCAAGTTGCTGTTGTTGTTGTTATTGTTGTTCAAATATTTTCTGCCCAATGAATATTTTCTTCTAACAAATCTTCAGTTGGGCCCAAGATAGAAGGCAGACAGACATGGAGCTGTTCTAGGGGAAGCTGGCTCTGCTGGCTCACCCACCTCGGTTACCTAAAGCTCCTTGAGGAATTATGCTTTGAATTTTGTGGCTCTGGTCAACTTCCAGAAGAGGGAAGATTAAAGGGACAGAAGAGGAGATTAAAGGTTAAAGTTCAAGATGATCACTCTGCCTCTGAAGTCTCCAGCCCAGAAGCCTTCCACACTAAGCTGAAAGCCACTCACTTTTTCTAATTGCCTCCCTCGCCTCAGCCCCCAGAATATGTGCTTTTTCTGGCTATTAATGGGAGAGAAGATCTTCCTTTTCCATCTGAATAAAAGCCTGAGCAGGCCACGGGACCCCTGGGTAAGTCAACATCCCTCTCCAAAATTCTGTTTTTTCATCTGTTCAATGAGAGGATGGGATGAGATGATCCCTAAGGTCCCTTAAATTCCAGACTTCTAATCCCAACCCTTCCTGCCAGAACATTCCAGATGACTCCACTAAACCCTCATTATCCCCATCAGGATAATACCAAAAAAACAGAAATAGTATGTTGTGACAGCCACTTCTCAAAGTTCTATGTCCATAAGCATGCCAATTAGAGTTGGGGACACCTAGGTGGCATGTTATTTGGGTAGAAATTGTAAACAGATCACGTCACCACTGTCCGTTACCAAGAAAATTTAAATATCACTGATTTCCCTGTGATAGGATAACATTCCCTGTTTTGAGGCTCTTTTGCTCTATAGCTCAATTCCCCTGACAGGCCTAGGTAGGAGTGGGTTTTAAGAGCCTTCCAGCTCACGGGAACCCTTTCCAGTCCTGTCCAACCCACAACTCGCCTTCCCACCCAGGCCCTTCAGGGTGATGCTATGGGAACCACCGACACTGCACTTTCGTAAGCATGAAGAGCAGGACCCCCACCAAGGCTGTGGTCCAGATGCTCACACTGGTGAAGATTCCTCCCAGGCCTGATTTCCCGCAGTTCTTGGCCTTCAAGGCCCATGCACATCTGCACAGCAGCATCTGTTTCTTTGGAATGTGGCTGCGATGTGGCTTCCTGCAGTGCACGGGTGAGGCGTATGAATCACAGCTAGTTAAGGCTGCCAGCAAGTCAGGGAGCCAAGAGACCTGGGTTCTGGGGTCATTCTATACTAAATAGCCTTGGTTGAGTGACTACCCTACGGGGGCACTATACAGCCTCCTTTGTCAAAACACGGAGTTAACCCAGATGTTCTCTAAGAAGCACAAAGCCCTGATATTCTGTGCCTCTAAGACCTTAGAAATCAGCATCCAACTCCATGATCATCATCTCCAAAGCCCAAGGAACGGTAGCTCCTTGGTCAAGGTCACACTTGGACCAGAATTCTACCTCCAGATTCTCAGTCTTGTCTTCTTTTAAATAGATTCAATTATAATGAAGCCCCATCATAGGAAGGCTTAAGTTTTTAAGTTATTAAGCAAATATTACCTATAGTCAAATTTACTCTTTAAAATGTCTTAAGTACTGTAGAGTGCTGATTTTAGAAGTCCAAAGAGATTTTTGCCACAAATGCACTAAATCACAGTTCCTTTGGTTGAACACCAGAAGAGATGGCCAGTGTTTCCATGCACAGCAGACAGGGAGCTGTAGTTACAGAAAGAAGTTTACTTAGAAACCAGAACCACCAAGAGAACAGCAGATTCACACATTTCATTTTCAAGTTCATTTTGTGGCACATTCTCTCACCATGTGCAATAGTTCAATTGACATCTAGTAAATGTAATAATTGCACATAATGCAATGTCACTGTTCTTCTATTCACCCTGTACTTTGATGTATTAACATTTCTTCTGCCTTCCCACTGCTAGCACCTTAGTTACAATTCCTCTCTCCAGTCTATTGCAATAACCTCCTAAAGGTCTACCAGATGTCAGTCTCTCCCCATCTATTCCACCCTCTACATGCATTCAGAAGGATCTTCTTGAAATATTGCTTTCATTATGCCATTCTTGAAATCTTTCAATGGCTCTCCACTGCCCCTAAAACAAAGCCCAAGAATCCTATTGAAAACCTGCCATAATCTGGACACTATACCAAAGACTGGGCCCTCGAAGATGAGCAAGGTCGTCCCTGACATCAAGGAAGTCATAGTTCCATAGTGTACCATGAGTCAAGTGCACGATTAAAAAATTAAAGCCAGACAAAGTTACAGAAGGGCTGTCAGGTCGTGTATAAGGTTGGGAATGGTCATTTCTGTGTGTCCAGGAAAGGCATTGAAAATCATTAAGGTTTGAAATAAGTCTTGAGGGGTAAAGAGGAATTCAGCAGTGCAGTTCCCTAAGCAGCAAGTCTCAGCAGAGCTACCACAAAAGCATGGAGGATGAAACAGATGGGAACGATGCAGAGTGGAGAATAATCAGAGTTGGCATGTTTTAGAGATATGTAAGAGAAAAGCCTAGAAAGGTCACCTGGGAATCAACTGAGAAAATACTTTGGTGAATTTGGGTTTAAGCATGTGCACCCAAGGTCACAAATAAGTGGTCAAAAGGTTGAATTAATTCCATAGATATATTTTCGGGGCCATCCTAGTATTGACTGACATTATGTTTTGAAAAAATAAAGAAATCAATGAATTATCAACATAGCATTTCTGATTCAATTTCTAAATTCTCTCAGAATATCAGAAAATCTGGCAGCACTCGCAGCTTCCTGCATGCCAATAATCTCAGCAGGTCGAGGAGGCCCTGTGGGTTGGCTCCCCACCACTCCCCACAGACCCCCTCATGCTGAAGCTTCCTAGCATCTTGACAGCACCACTGATTCTCTTACAGTAAAGAAAACGAAAAATTTCTCCTTACTGTCTCTATCAAAAGTAAGAAGAATGCAAATTTCTAAGAAGGATACATACTTCAGGAAAAATTGGTGAAAATGTATTTGTAGGGTGAAGGCATCTCTCTGTCTTTAATGTGCAATGTGTAATTCTGTCTAAAGAATTCTGTGCAGCTTGTTTCATTCATTTATGTTTCCACCTGGCTTTTTGTGTGTGTGTGTCTGAGTCTAGGACTTCCAATTAGAACCTATGAAGTATTTAGGATGGGGGTACAGAGGGGAAACACAGTCAGGGTTCTACCTGAGGAAAGTTAATCTGGAACCCTGCAGAAGGGGAGCTAAACACACATAAAGCCAGAAGAAACTGGGTTATCGAATGAGGCCATTTAGGCAGCTGTACTGATGAGGTCAGAGATGACTGCCCCGAGCGCAGTGTTCCACAGCTGTGGAAGCCAGGGAAGAGCTGTGCAGAGGGAAACTCCACAGGAACTGGCCGTGTGGGATGGAGGAAGAAGGAGAGTGTCAAGCCCCCATGATGGCAGAACAGTGGCTACTGTGCCAGAAATGGGAGATCAGAAACATGAAGAAAATGGGCAGATTTGGGGAGCTATAGAATGAGGGGAAGTGCCTTGAGTTTGGAATACAGATGGGAATGTTGGCTTAAATTTTGAGACAGGGGGCTGGACACAGTGGCTCACGCTTGCAATCCTAGCACTCTGGGAGGCCAAGTGGGTAGATGGCCTGAGCTCAAGAGTTCAAGACACCAGCTTGAGCGAGAGTGTCTCTACTAAAAATAGAACTAGCTGGGCATTGCAGTGGGCACCTGTAGTCCTAGCTACTCCGAAGGCTGAGGCAAGAGGATTCCTCAAGCCCAGGAGTTTGAGGCTGCTGTGGCTATGACACCATGGAACTTTACCCAGGGTGACAAAGTGAGATTACATCTCAAAAAAATCAAATAAATAAATAAATCTTGAGGCAGGGCTTAAAGAGTTCTAAAGGTAGATGTGGAAAGAGCACAGAGACGGTGGTAGAAAGAGGTGGGATTAAACCCTGTCTCTGCCCCATCTGAGTGAGACACCTTGGCCAAGCTTCTTGATCTCCCTAAGCATCAGTTTTGTCAGCAGGTTTTTAAAAATAGCAAAACTCATAACGGATATAATATCGTCCTCACAGGTTGTGGGAGGGTTTATATGAAGTGGTGGCTGTAAGTGGGATCAGTATCGCTAAAGATAGTCATGCTCAGGCATTGTGGGCTCAAGCTTAAGAGTCATTGAGACCAGGTGTCACCTGACTCCACCTCTCACTGGAGCAGGAGTACTTAACCTTGCCAAGTCTTCCTTCTCCATCTGAAAATTGGGCATAATCACATCGTTTATCTCATGGGCTTATTGTGAATGCCAAATGAGGTCAATGCTTTAATGACATATGCCCAGCACATATGTAATTAGCTCATGTACATATTACAGAAGTAACCATGGCAATGGTATGAGTAATGAAGTGCCTGTCTAATGAACATCAGTTTTTTTGTCTACTCTGACCCTACCACTAATTGGCTGTCTATTATACGACCTTGATAATGTCCCTCACTGCCCATCCCCCTAATTTCTGGAAAAGTTCTTGGAAAACTGTTCAAATACAGAACATTGTTCACTTCTTCTTTGTGTATACTTTGTAGAAACACGAATTTTAGGGCAGTTTTGAAAAAGGAAACCGAGGCACAAGTGGGTATGGCCAAGTCTCTGCAGCAAAGCTAGGCCTAAAATCCCAAATCATGGTTCTGTCTCTGTGGGACCTTCTCAGGGCAGGTGCTGCTCTGGAAGCAGCCTTGATATGCTTTCTGGACACACATTATTCCCAAGGCAGCACTTTGCCTGTCAGGGTAATTTAGTAAAATGTAGTAAGACAGGCCATTGAAGGTCTTTGGTTCCTCTGTTATCTAGATTATGTTAAAGAAATTTCTCCTGGGCAGCGCCTGTGGCTCAAAGGAGTAGGGCGCCAGCCCCATATGCCAGAGATGGCAGGTTCAAACCCAGCCCTGGCCACAAACTGCAAAAAAAAAAAGAAAAAAAAAAAAAGGAAAAGAAAAGAAAAAGAAATTTCTCCTTTATCCCGGCTTTGATAAGAAAAATAATAGGAAATGGAGCCTAAAGTACAAAGGATGGAATATGTTTGCAGTGCAAAAGTTGTAATGGTGAGTCCAAGGTTATCCCTGCTAGGTTGTCAGCCCCATGAGATGAGGGCCCATTTTTGGAGTTTCTCCAGTGGAAAGCACAGTCAGGGGCAGAACAGGAAAAGGCACATATCTCCGGGCAGTGAGTGTAAAACAAGGACTCAGGCCCAGGAAACAGCCACCGACTCCCGCTGAGAACTTAGGCAAGTCGTCTTTTCATTCTAGACCTCAGTTTCCCCATCTGCCCTGAGAGGGAACTGGACTATCTGGCCTCTCCAGCCCTTCCAGTTCACATGGGCTACTCTCAGTTCATTGCCTCTTGCCTCAGGCCATGCTGGTCAGTCTGCTGCCCCACCCCCCATTGCTGTGCAATCTAGAGGTGAGTTCCTCCCAAGGGGGACTCTTCTGATCCCCAAGCTCTTAATTTCTGTGCGGTGATCTGTTTTTACTTGGAAGAAGCCCTGACCTTCAGTCTGTCTTGGCTTCACCTACTGCAGCAGCTCTGCTAATTCTCTGGGAGTAGACGGGAGGCCTTGGCCGCAGAAGGAAGTGAGAAATGGATACACATTTCTCATGAATCTCAGTGGTGGCCCCAGGGGAATTAATTCTTCCACTCCAGAGCCACCAGGTCCCAAACACCAATTCTGACTGATTTAGAAGAATCAGAAAGTGAAAATGAGCTTCAAGAAGGTGTGAGAAAAGCTCATTTTATGCAGGAAGTGCACACAGCCAGACTCCAGCATGATGGAAACGGCAGGAAGCTCGCAGTGTGGGCACAGGGAGGTAGGAGTGCCCAGGGGTGCTCCTGTGTTCTGGGTGCTAAGGTGTACATAGGCTGCTCCTGGAAACGCCTTGGGAAAAAGCAGGCCTCCAGTTTGCTTCCCTCTTGATTATAGAAGGAAAAGGTAAGGAAGGAGAGGCATTTATTTGACCAAATATTCATTGCGTGCCTGTAATTTACTAGAACTTCGGACGCAGCAGTAATTAGAATGGATAGAAATCTGTGCTAACAGGTGCTTACGTTGCAATAGAGTAAGCAGATAATAAACTCTAAACATAATCCACAAATGAATTATGTAGTAATAAGTTGCTAGGTGAACAGACGAAATTGAGCAGGAGAAACTGGGCTCTGCATGGGTTGAGATGGGGGTTTAAATATGGAGATCAGGGCGGGGCTTACTGAGAAGGCGACATTTGGGCAAAGACTTTAAGAAGATGAAGAAGTTTGTGAGAAGAAGTAATTGAGAATATATGGCTTTCTGGGGAGAAAGCATCCCAAGGAGAGGGAGCCCTCAGGGCAAAGACCCTCAGGGCAACGTGCCAGGTGTGTATGAAGAACAGCTAGGATGGCTCAGGGCTAGGAATGAGAGGTAAAAACACAGAGGTTATTGAGTAGCAGGAAGGGAGTCCAGGAAATAGGATCCTTGCTAAAGGCCACCTGGCAACAGAAGACTTTACAAACTGCTTCCATACCCAATGTCCCATTCCATCCAATGCACAGAGGCCAATGTTAAAGTCCACCTTCGTGTTTGTGAACATGGAGGGGTGGAGACAGTGTTATGTGCAGAACAACCAGATTTGGGATGGGGGCAGAGGTGTACGTTGTCACCTCTCTTGCTATCCAGATGCCAAAGACATCATCAATAACCTCAAAAGCATAGATAATAGAACCATGCTAAAATAATTAGGCACTGCTGAGTTTTCAATTTGTTTTAATATAATTTATTTAATTGTAAGTTGATGAAGGTTATTTAACTACAGGATAGCAAAATCCCTGAAAAGTTGACAGCTGGATCCTGTAAGCCAGTGTGAGCTACGGGCTCCTGCACACCACCACCCCCGCCCGTGAAAGTGACACCTGACTTATGAGGGGCAGGGCTGTGACAAGAGGTTGTTTGGTTCCCACTCCAGGGCAGCGATTTGAGGATGTCAATTTAGGCTGGGCCGGGGCAGGGTCCTGGGCTGTGGCGAGGAACACACTCTTACACGCCAGGGAACTCTGCAGTTACACACTGGCCCCAGGCCGGACCCTTCTTGCTCTCAGCACTGGACTATTCCCTGTCTTAACTCTGTGCTGACCGTGACATACCTTGAGCCCGGCAGCTTCTGCTTCTGCTGCAGAAGAACACAACAAGCCTTTGTTTTTCTTGTCCTCAGGCTATTTTCCTGTATTGCAGTGTTTGGGGCCCAGCCTCCAAGTTGCTGAAGGGATTTGCATGTGAATGAGTCCAGCTCTGAAGTCCCCGAAAGGGTAGGGTGGGGGAGTCAGAGCCCTGCTCAGGCCAAAGAGTGCAAATCCTCCCAGGCTTCCCACCCAGTCCCACCCCCAGCCCTGCCCCCTCTGAGACGGTGGGCACCACCAGTTTCCCACCTGCGGGATGCCCGCTTCCCAGGCTCTCAACGGGACCCTCCCCTGCCAGCTCTTTCTGCTGCAGTGCTCCTGCTGCCCTTGTCTGTCCAGAGCCCTCCCTGAGAATGGACGTCCCTCCTGCAGCGGTGGGATTCCAGGACTCTCAGGACCCACTCGCTATTTCTCAGGCCCCAATTTCTTTACAGTGCCTGGCATTTGCATGTATACAATACCTTCTCAGAGGCTTACCCAGCTTTCTTAAGAGGTTTTTCATGCTGAGGAACAAATAATAAATAAGAAAACTGTCCTAGGAAATGCGGTACACCTAGGCTCTGGGACTGGGTCAGCCATTGGCCATGGGACTTTGAACACGTCTGTTTCTCCACCTAAAAAAGGAAAGGTACAGATTCGTGGTCCCTTAATGCCTTTTTCTACGCTGACCGTCTACAGTTGTCTGATTCCAGTTACTGAACGAAACCTGGAAGTCAGAACATCTGGATTTTGTCTCAGGTCTGCTACTACTGAGCTGTGTGGCCTTGGAGAAGTAACATCACCTCTCTGTGCCCAGAATTATGTCTGCCTAAAATGCACCCATTATATGACTGGCATTAGAAGCAAATGAAATAGGGAAAGTGAATATGCCCTGTGGACTGGAAAGTTCTGCATACAGGGAGGAATTATTATTACCATTATTATTATTACTTTTTTTATGGCCAAATAACGGGGCCAGGACTGGAGCATCAACCTCCAGCATCTCTCGTGTGAGGTCACTTTGTGTCTTGGATCTGCCAGCTGTGTTATTTCTACCTACATGGCTTTCAAGGGCTTCTAAAATGCAGCCCATGCAGGCAAACACACATAGCAGGGCCTCCTTTATTTCTGAGTTCGGGTTCTTGTCTGGTGCCTTTAACTTAACTTCTACTCAGAATCTTTAGCAAAAACTTGAGGCCACTTAGTAAAGAAGCAAGATTGGGCCATTAATCACTGGCACAGCCTCTGGAAGCACTGGCGTCTCAGTGTGGGTGTACTCAGGGGTACACAGTGCTCACCCATGAGCAGAAGTCCTGAACCGTGGCTGGCAATGCGCCAGTGGCCTGCACTCACACTAGAAAGTGTTTTGTAGGATAGTAGAGAAATTCCTAGACTTAATACTATTTTCTTACGAACAGCAGCCTTTAGACATCCCCCTACCCACCCACAGCATGGTTAGGAGGCTTTGTAAAGTACAAAGAGCTGATCAGACCTATCAGGCCACCTGCCAGCCAAGCAGGCTGGCCTGAGGTCTTGCTAGGTCCCCTGCCAGTGATATATGCCTGGCATCTGGGGTCCTTATAAAAGGAGAAGCCAGTGCTGATGGCTTCAGTGAGATTAGGAATGAAGTAGTGAAATTTAGAAAATAGAGGGTACCCAAGGTAATCGTAGTTTTTTCATGCATCTTCAAACTCATGGAGTGGCCCCTACCTCACCTGGGTGGGAGCCCAGGAAGGTGCCAGCTCAGCGGCTGGGTGGCTCTCAGCAGGGCTGCGGTCCTCACTGACTTGCAGAGCGCTGATTGTATCCCATGTACTTTTCTTAGTGTCTTACATAAATAGATTCCTGTCACAGTCACAACACTTTAATGTTGTAAATAGTATTACTTTCACTGTCTTACATATGAGAAAACCTATACACAGAGTATATTCATTTTTTAGGGCTGCTGTAACAAATAGCCCCAACTAGGTGGCTTAATAGCCAACTTAAATCATTAAATGGTTAAATTCCTTAAAAATGGGGATTCATTTTCACAAAATTCTAGAGGCTAAAAGTCTGAAATCAAGATGCTGGCAGGACCACACCCTCACTGGCGGCTCTAGGGGAGACGCCTTCCTCGTCTTCTAGCTTTCCAGGGGTCGTAGGCTATCTTTGGCATTTCGTGGCTTATTAGCCTCATAACCCCAATCTCTGTCTTCACTTGGCTCTCCTCCCTCTGTGTCCAGATTTTCCTCTTTTTATAAGGAAATCAGCCTTTAGATCACAGTATGGTGTCGTCTCTACTTGATTACATGAGCAAAGACCTGTTTTCATAGAAAGTCACCTTCAGAGATACGAGTCACGTCAGAGATCCCAGCGCCAGCATGGTTAGGAAGCTTTGTAAAGTGCAGAGAGCAAACCAGACCTGTAAAGCCACCTGCCAGAGGAGGCTGGGCTGAGGGGTGGACTTGAATATATATTTGGGAGGGAGAACACAATTCACCCTACAACATCGAGGGTTTAAATAATTTTTTCAACATCTAATTATTAGTGGAGATCACAAGCAATCCAGGTAAAAATAAGGTTCCACACGGTCCAGTCTCAGTAAGGGGTTGCATCCTGGGAAAAAGAAAACTTAAGAAATTGAAAGCAACTCACAATTTGACTCACTCTTGAGAAAACTAAAAAGGGCAGAGATCTTACTGCAGCAGCCTTTCTTAAGCATCCAATATCTATCTATCCTCTCTCTGTCTCCTTCCATATCTCTCTCCCTCCCACCTTTCCCTTTCCCAGAAGCCTAATTAACTCCAGAATAAGAAATTCCTCTGTCTCCTCCTATCCATCCTCTCACACTCACCTCTTCACACCCTCTTGACCATCACACTTGCAGACACTATCCCCTGACACCAGACCTTCCCTGCCACACATTGTCACATGTAAATTTTAGTTGTTGTGAGCTTTTTTAAGCCCAGAACTTCCAGTTTTTATTTTTAAACTTTATTTAACAAGAAAAACATTCAACCAATTTTTAAACAGTTGGTATGGATTAATTTACGATAAAATAATCACCTTAAAATATCATCCCTTACTCAAGCTGAAAGCTACAAACAAGAACCAAAAAATGATGCATTCTGCTTCTTGTAATTCATCTCTGCTAATCAATTACAAGAATCACAGATAATTAATTAGAAAAAAAATATTTTATTTGGAGTTTTTTTTTTTTTTTTTTGTCTTTCTCTGTCACCCAAACCAGAGTGCAGTGGCATCATCATAGCTCACGGCAACCTCAAACTCCTGGGCTCAAACGATCATCCTGACTCAGCCTCCTGAGTGCCCTCCATTATGCCTGGCTAAATTTGTAGATTAATATGTTGCCCAGTTGGAATTACAGCAGTGAGCCACTGAGCTTGGCCTGTTCTGAGTTTCTTGATTGTTTTACCAGAAAGTTATCTGTTACCTTTTTACAAGCAATCATGTTCATCAGTACTCGGCATCCCCACCCTGTGTCCTATGAGGACGGGAAGAATTAGGGGTTATAAAAGATGAGGGACCCTGAACTTCCAGGCTGGTGGAGTTGCCCCTCCTGTGTGCTTCCTTTGGTGACCTAAACTGACTGATGTTGACCATTAAGTAGAAGCTACATGGAAGCAGATTTGAGCCCATGTTTCTTTTTAAATATTAAAACAGAGGACAAAGACCCACAGTTCCACCAGTCATTGCTAACAGTTTCCTCTAACTCCACTCTTTATTTTTAATACAGACTTTCAACGTATGTGTCATTATACCATCTATATATTGTTTTTGCTTTTTCACTTAATATCACCTGCTAAGAATATTGCCAGATCATTGTTAATTCCCCATTGATATAATGATTTAATGGCTGCCTAATATTTACTAAAGTTAATGGCAATTTAACTATTGCTCTAGAAGTGGATATATACATTGTTTCTAATGTTCTGTTATTATATGACTGTTATAAATATCTTTATTCAGGCTGTTGTGGTGGCTCACACCTGTAATCATAGCACTCTGGAAAGACAAGACTAGAGGATCACTTCAGTTTAGGAGTTTGAGAACAGCCTGAGTGAGAGTAAGAGCTTGTCTCTACTAAAAAAAAAAAATAGTAAAACGAGATGAGTAATTTTGCAGCCCCCTGCAGTACCAGCTAAAGGGGAGGCTGAGGCAGGAGAATCCATAGAAACCAGGAGTTTGAGGTCGCTGAGAGCTAGGTTGACACCATGGCCCTCCAGTGTAGGACAAGAGAGTGACACTCTGTCTCAAAACAAAACAAAAATATCTTTATTCATATTTTTTTCACATTTACAATATTTTCCTCTAGGTGATATTTCCAGATATGAGATAAATTTCTACGTCAAGGATAATCTAGAATGATCTATCTTGAAAAACACTGAGGTTCTCACCCCTATAGCTTGTAGTGAAAAAATGGTATTTTTTTTTTTTTTTTTTGGTAAAGGTGTAATGAAAAGATCACAGGTTAAACTAGGTAATTTTTAGGTATCAAGAACCCATGAGATGTGATTCTCTAAATTTCAGTTTATAAAATGTCAGCTTATTCATGGTCCAAAATCACTCTTACTCCCCATAAAATTTAACTTAAGTTAAAATAAACCACTATAAAACTTAGCAGCTAAAACAACATCCATTTAGTCTGCTCATGGTTCTGTTCAAGAGTTAGAACTGGACCCAGCAGGATATTCTTTCTGCTGCTGTCTTTGCCTGAGGGTCATTCATACCGCTGCCATTCAGAAGTTGGACCAAGGTTGAAAGATCCCAGATGGCCTCCCGCACTTATCTGGGGGCAGGAAGACCAGTCGGTGGGTCTAAAGAGCTCAGCTGGATGGCTCTTCTCTGCTGTATGTGGCCTTTGATTCTCCAGGAGGCCTCAGGGCAGGATGCTGCATGTGAAAGTGTCAAAGAAAAAGTTATTCATTAGTATTTGTTAAAGCCCAAGAAGGCAGATTTTATTCAGGATGATGATGATAAATATAAAAAACACAGCAATGAGATTTTGCAATGAAGAGGAGTGATCAGGGTCAATTCCAAATATAGCATGAGCAAGTGGAGATTTTATAGTTAAAGAGCAAGGTGGGGATTAGTGGCTAGAGAATAACTAAGAGGAAACATCACAGGTAAGAGGGATTATTGTCATTATTTTTTTATAAACCATATACCGTAATCCATCTTCTGGACAAATAATTCATGTCTTCTCATAAGCTAAATATACTTTCGCTTCGTCCCCGCAAAGTGTCATCCCATTTTCAGGTGAGGCTTAAAGTTCAGGACCTCGTGATCCATGCCTAGAGATAGATGAGATGCCAAAGGCATCACAGCTACAGTGAACTAAAGTTATTTTCCTTCATATACTAAATATCTCCTTTTCTTGGTGAGACAAGAACAAAATAACCACAACAGAACTCTTATTGAAAAATGGGAAAAATGGGCAGCATATAACAATTACTGCTTCATAGTTACCTACTTCAGATCCCAGGAGTATTCCTGATTGGAGCCCAGTTCTGCTTTCTGGCAATGATGAGAATAGTCCCTAGTCCATTGCTCTCTGTAGCTCTTGGCTCTGGCCTTGATTCTTCCTTTGGCTTTTTAACTTTGCCTTCTGCAACAGTCTTTCTTTTCTCTAAGAGATGGCCAAGGTTTGCTGCTGAGTACTCTATTCAGCCTACTCTCTGCACATTGGAAATCTGAAGCCCAGAGACACTTCTTTTCATTTCTAGTCCAACTAGAAGTGACTTAGACACTAACATCTTTTCTGGATCTTCTATACAGCTCTCCACAAGACAAAAAACACACCCATGTTTTCTTTTAAATAGGCCTCTCTACTTCAGAGGGCATGAAGCAATGGCCTTAAAGGTCTTAGATCCTTCCGATCCAGCTGATGGGGAGTAGTAAGCGCTGCCTTAAATCTTCTAGTTCTTAACAAAGGGTCATTATGACTACACATTTGCTTATAAAAATGTTTACAATATTTTGTAGAGACAATTTTCCAATTCAGCTAGTTCTGGGCCATCTATGTTTCCTTGGGGTTTGCTTGCACACTGAAGACTTACTTCCTTAAGTACTTTGCCATATGCAGCTCAAAGTACATGTTGACACATCAACGTTCCATCTACAGATCTTTTAAGCCAGAGTCTCAAGTTGATCATGAACATTTTTCTACTTTCTAAGCTGCCACAGACAAATTTCACCAGTTGGGACAGAGTCTCACTTTATTGCCCTCGGTAGAGTGCCATGGCATCACACAGCTCACAGCAACCTCCAACTCCTGGGCTTAGGTGATTCTCTTGCCTCAGCCTCCTGAGTAGCTGGGACTACAGGCACCTGCCACACGCCCGGCTATTTTTTTTTTTTTTTTTTTTTTTTTGCAGTTTGGCTGGGGCTGGGTTTGAACCTGCCAGCCTCAGTATATGGGGCCAGCATCCTACTGAGCTACAGGCGCCGCTCTCAGCTGCCTTTTTACAAGACTGCTACAGCAGCCTCTTCCTTGCATCCTCAGCACCCACTTGCTTGCCAATCCTCAAACCACAGTCACTGGTTCTAGCTTTTGTTACTACAGCATTATACTTCCAGTACCTGTAACTGTCTGAATCAGAGTTCAGTCAGAAAAGCAGAGTCTCTATGGGTCTTTTGAGATAATGAATATTCTGGACATTAGAGCTCAAGTAGTTATAGGAGGAGCTGAGCAAGTGAAATGAGTAAATGGGGAGTTAGAAGATCGCAGAATAGTTCACCAACTGGTTCTCTTAAAACCTTGGAATAAGTGGAAATGTTGTAATCAAAGGGGATTTGATAAGTCAAGTCCATCTAAGGTGCCAAAGTGGGACCAAGAAGGCAAGGCTCATAGAAAGAGACCTCTGGGAAGCTGTTGGCGCTAAGCAGCTACCACCTCTTCCAGGTTCACCTGCAAGTATTCAGAGGTGAACATGGGTCGCTTTTGGTCACCAGAGCCGGTAGTTGGAAAGAAGAGCTGAATGCAGAGCAGAGGGATGTAAGGATAAGTTGGAACTCTTCAACATGTCTGCCTCTGTTCATCTCTCTATGTGATTGCAAAACAACCTTTAAGACTAACAACTATTGCCATTCAAACTTGCACAAATTCCTCTTTTGGTCAATTCTGACCTAGAACTATAGGAAATTCTAGGAGATGCAATGCCCAGGCTAAGTTGATAACAGCACACTCCCTGAATATCTCCCTAGATTAAGTCTGAAATGGTTGAGGGTCCACAGTAGATTTCAGAAGGGCCACAGAATATAGTTTCAGCACATTGACAAGCAAAGCTGGGAGCCATCTGTACTGCAAATCAGCCTTTGTTCCCCCAATGTCTTAAAGGAGCATCAGTGAAGAGAATCAGGATGCTGCAATTGTAAAGTTGTAACCACCAGCCAGTAGAACCGATTACTACTCACTGGATTCTCCATTCACTTTGCTTAGTCCGTTTAAATTATCTAGGCTTCAATCTCCTCATCTCTAAAACACGAACAATCCTGAGCTGCTTTCTCTACACATTGCTCCGAGGAGCCAATTGGTAACTGCCAATGCGTTTGGTAAGCTGATGTGACGACTCTGTGGTTGTGTGGAGAGCAGTTGTAGCTGCCCTTCCACAGAAATTTGGCCAACTTCCTATTGCCCTTACTTAGTTTTTCCTGGGAGTTTTGTTCTGTTTCTACTTAGATAGAAAACTCATGGAAAATGAAGACTCCAGCTTGTCCTTAGATCTGCCTTCCCAGCTGCCTATCCTCAAAAGAGTCCCTTTCTAATACCAGGTGATTTGGGATGGGAGCCATGGAGCATGGTGAAGACCCTGAGTACCACAGGCCTTCACTCTTTCCTCTGCCTGGATGCTCTCTCCACCTCCACTCACTATCCCCATCTACCCAAATCCTACTTGCCTTTGAATCCTTAGCTGTCCCTACTTCCTGGAAGTAGTGTTCCAGTACTTCTCTTATTCTCCTACTAAATGTCACATCCCCAGAGGCAGGGGCTTACTTATTAACCTCTACGACAGTAAGTAAATTTTGTCATCTTCCACATTATAGTCTAGACAGCATTTAGTACATAAATATGTGTTCAATTGAGTCAAAAGAAAACAGATTGAGAACATTCAGCCTCATCTCGGTGGCTTGGATAACAATACTCTACTGTATAAGGGCATGGCACAGTTATGATTTAATAAAAGAAAAATAAATAAGTGAATAAATAAATGAATAAAAAGCAAAACAAATGAAGTCTATGATCCTCAATCATATAGGTGTCTATTACTATTTATTTCTTGTCTTCATTTGATGAGGTCCCTCCCACATGTTGTTATGATAACCTCAGAGATGGGACAAACACAAACTAGGGGCTCAATCCTGTACTCAGAAGTGTATGATCTTTGTAGAACTTTATACTCCACAGCAGGGCATGTACATATTAACCAGGGCCAGTGACCCCTCTCTGTTTAGGTTATGGCTAGAGCTGTCACAGCCACATCCTCTCTAAGAGACAGTCCATGCACGCAAGATAATGTTTCAAGAGGCCCTTGAGCCAGGAAAATTGTTTGGCCAAGTGTCTGTGTCTTTTGTCATGTTCTTAGCTGATGAGTTCTTTTCCCCAGGCTCAGGACAGTTCCAAAGGCAAAACTAATATCAGAAAAAGCTCATGTTATCTCTTTACCCTTGAGCAAGTCATTTCCCCTCTCTGGAAGTGGGTTTCCTCTAGAAGGAGGGAAACTGAAAGGGGTTTAAAAGATCCCTCCACACTCTGATATTTCCAGACCCTATTCTGGGATGCAGGCTGAATTCCTAGGGCCCCAAGCTACTGGCCTTCTCTTCTATGCTTCTAAAAGTGCACATGGTTCAGATTTTCTTATGAGTCTCTTACCTCTTCTCTGGAATAATGTGACTTTGCACATGATGACTATTTGTCTGCCATTATGAAAAGGTGCTCAAGCCCAAAAGTTACAGGGCAGGAGCCTATATTACAGACGCTGGGTAGTATCTCCCTAGTCCAAATGATCTCTGGTTTGGTTCACCTAAAGGTGTCTGTGCTCTAGTCACAGTAGAACCCAAGAGGCCTTAGATGAAGTTCAACTTTATCAGCAGGCTGCAACCTCTGTTGAAACTTTTGGTCACCATCTTCCAGTTAGTTTATTATGTACAACTTGTTAGGACTATGTTAGTCTATAATGACTGCTCTATCAGGATTGGAAGGAAATCTAGAGTTTGGAAGCTTAAGCCCCTGTTTACTGGTGGACAGCTGACAGCCAGAAAGGGGTGGCCAAATAGCAGTTTACAGTAGAGTCAGGAATAGGACATGGGGCCTCCAACTACCAGGTTCAGACACTTTACATTACTCCAAAGAGAAGGTCACCAAGATGGTGCAGTATAGTGTATCCAAGCACTCATACTTTCTTTGCTAGGTTCTCATTCTAAATCTATTTAGTCTTCTTTTTATTAAGTTCCAGCAAGAGAACTTTAACTGGTTTCTAATTCATAATATATTAAAAATAAGCAGACAGGAAGGTAAAGTTAATAGACTGGACAAAAAAAATCGGGAAATAAATCACTGCATTAAGAAGACACAAGAATGTCAAGGCCTCACAGTCAGGTAGTGTTCAATGTAGGGCAGCACTATTATAAAATTTAATATTCCCAAGATTATCACTTTGATATAAAATCATGATGATTGATATTCATAACAATGTCTCTGGATCATCAAGAAAGGGTTAGTATATTTCACTTAAGAAAGTAGGGACTTATATAAAGTTCTTAAAAAAAAGTGTGACTCAATAAAATTTTATTTAATTATAGTTAGGTAAATCTTCAGCTATTTGGAAAACTAAATGAACACAAATAAATAACACAGCAGCCAGGATGTTCAAGCAAGTGAAATTTCAGCTGTGTACAGATAGGCACATTCTACATTAGTAAGGCTGGTGCGAGTCCAGCTCATATCTGCAGAGAAGAGGAATAAATAGCAGAGCTATGATCTCATCGTTCTGTTTACACTTCAGTTCCCAAAGTTAGTGATTAATTGTCCTCGTTTTTTTTGCCAGGGCAAATTGTTTTTCTTTAAAACTCCCACTTATCTTAAATAAATAAACCATTAGTTTCAAAACAGAAGTGTCAAATGTCATGATACTTCTGACATACTAAGCTAATGAACAAAACAATGAATTCATTAGAAGCTACTAAAGATAGGCTGTCTTTGAGAATTTATTTTTTTTAATGACTTTGAACAGCGGCAGAAATCATTCTGGGTAAGAGATTTTCTCATGCATCTTGGCTAAAACATCAGTCCAGAAGTTTCAAACACAATTACAAGCTTAAAAGGATTGGATTAGGCGTAAAACAATAGATTAGTGTGCAGGACAAGTATTCATAGTTAAATAAACACACCAACCAGTTGGTATATTGAGTTTCTCAGAGCAGACTCTCATAAAATCCACAGGCAGCCAGTGTAGGATCTCTCCTAGAGTCTCTGAGTTTCCACAGGGCTTCTGGCTCTTTCAAAGTAGGGAAATTTTTTAGCAAATAGGCAACTTTTTGCATCTAAGTCTTAGCAAACATGCACACATTCCCTGAGATACATAAACATGCACATTTTTCTGGATGATTCTAATCAATAATTTCTGTATTTCTGTAGTATTATTAAGACTAGCTATTAAATATAGTTCTGATTACATGATTTCCCTCTTTAAAAGTTTTCAATGTCTTCTACTTGCTCACAGCACTCATGACATTAAAGGTCAACCATAATCTACTTTCCACATATCCTTCCAAGTACATCTCCTCCTACAACCCCCACAGACTCCCTGGCTTCACATTGTTCTCAGAATGGGCCTTGCACTTTTAATTCTTATAAACAAATCTTTGTGGGATAATACTACGTGCCATGTCCTATTCCATGCACTGAGGACACATCTGTAAAGAAAAGAGAGCCCACTTTGCCTGTAGTTTGCATCCTAATGGTTATCTTTCACCTCCTGAGTGCCCACATGGTATTTGTGCTTCTATTAAAGCACTTGTGGCACTGTACAGTAGCTCTGTGTGTGTCTGTTTTCTTTCATCTCAACACTGCTGTCCTGCACACAGCACTGAGTCTTACTCACCTCTAATCATCCCCTCTCGTGCTCTGTCAGAGGCAGGTACACACGGATGTCGGTGAGTGACTTACATTGTATATAAAGTTTCTTTACCTTAGAAATGTGGTAAGTTCCTGCTACATGCAGAATCCATCTGCAAGGTTATCTAAATTTAAAAATTTCTAACATTGAATTATTTTTAGTAAATTAGCCCACTTGGTTATCAACAGGAAAGATAATTGTCAACTACTTCTGATGGAACTAAATCAAATGAATGAAACTGATCAGATGCCACATTACCTTAACCCGTAATGCGTCCTTCCTCCAATTCCAGAATCCCTCATCCCCTTTCTTTGGGTTTCCCAGGCTGTCTAGTCTGCTCCAGGAAGTCCCTTTCTCATTCTTCCTGAAGATCAGGAGAGAAGTTAAAATGGGGAGATGCTCACCTTGTTCCCTTTCTCTTTGGCCTCAAAGGTAGAAACTGAAGACCAGGTGCTGGCAACCTTCTGTGGCAAGGAGACCACAGACACGGAACAGACCCCCGGCCAGGAGGTCGTCCTCTCCCCTGGCTCCTTCATGTCTGTCACTTTCCGGTCAGATTTCTCCAATGAGGAGCGATTCACAGGCTTCGATGCCCACTATGTGGCTGTGGGTAAGTTGGAGCTCCAGGTGGCTTGTCCCCCTCTCTGAAGATGACGTGCGTGTATATATATACTCTTCACCATTAATGTCTCACGGCATTTCTCCTCACATATCTGTCTGTGAATTTATCCTCTGTCCATTCAGCAAGTCATACTTCTGATGCATCTCAAAGTAAATTGCAGACATCAGTGCAATCCTTCCCAAATACTTTAGCGTGCTTATCATTTTGTTAGAGTTCAATACATGTTCACAGTTTTTAGATGTAAAATTTACATATCATGAAATGCATAAATTTTAGGTCTACATTTGTTGACTTTTGAAAAAAATCTATATTTGTGTGTAACCCAAACATCTCATAAAACAATGAACTTTACCATCAGCCCAGAGAAAGCTCCTTCATGTTCTGGCCCAGTCAATTCCCGATCCCACCTATCTTAGAAGAAATAACCTGTTCTGATTTTTTTCTTCCATAGATTAATTTTTGCCCCTTCTAAAACTTCATAGAAATGAATTCACAGAGAATATATTTAGAGAGTGAGGATGCTTTGACTCAACATAATGTGTTTGAGATGCATAGATTAGCAATTTGTTCCTCCTGACAGAGTAATTTTGCATTTTTATGAATATACTACAATTTGTTTGTCCATTCTCTCATTGATGGCCACCTAGGCTTTACCCAATTTTTTTTTTTTGCTCTTATTAATAAAATTTCTATGAACCTTCTTGTACAAGTCTTTTTGTGAACATATGTTTCATTTTCACTGGATGAATATATAGGAATAAAATTGCTGCCTCAAAGGATAGTTGCATGTTTGCTTTTATAAGAAATTGCCAGATCTTTTCCAAAGCAATTGCACCATTTTATACCTTCTCAACAATGTATGAGAGTTCTGGCTGCCCTAAACCAACATCAGATGCTGTCAATTTTTTAATTTTTAACCATTCTGGTGGGTGTGTAGTGATAAGTGTGGCTTAAATTGCAGTCCCCTGATGACTAGTGATGGTGAGCATTTTTTTATGTGTTTGTTGGCCATTCATGTACCTCTTCTGGAGAAATGCCTAGACAAGATTTGACCCACATTAGGGGCTTGGAAAGAAAGAAAGAGGCGGTATGGAGGAGGACTCACAAGCACAAACTCTGTAGTCAGCCACCAAATTTGAACCGTGGGTCTGCCTCTCACTGTGTGACTTTGAGTAAGTTCTGGAATGCCTCTGTCTCCGTTTAGTCATCTATACAATGTGACTAGTAACAGAATGTGTAGTAATACATGTGGAAAGCTTCCAAAGGTTGTTGCCTCACACACAATTATTATCACAACTGTTAGAGGGTAGTGGTCCTACCAGCAGACAGGTTGCCTGGCTTTGAACCTGGCTTTGTGTGATCCTGGGATCACACAAAGATATCTTTTTTGAAGATAATACAGGGCATCCCAAAAGTTGCCTATAAAGATGCCATAAATGGGGAAAATGGGAAATGAGAACTAAATGTAACTTTATTTGCAACATATTCCTTACAAAATTTTACAAACTATTTGCAAGGTATTTTCAGTGTGTTGGCCACCTCTTTGTAAAATTTTGTGATGAATATCCTGTAAATAAAGGTACATTTAGCTACAATTTTCCATTTTCCCTATGTATGGTGGCCACTTTACGGGTGACTTTTGGGGTACCCTATAGATGCCTCAAGACTTTACGTAAGGAATAAAACAGAGAATGTGTGACCCTCCCAGCGCGGTGCCTGGTGCGCGCTAGGTGTTGCGTCGATGTTGGCGCGTGTGTTGAGGACAGGCCCTTCCCGCCCTGCAGATGTGGATGAGTGCGAGGACAGGGAGGACGAGGAGCTGTCCTGTGACCACCACTGCCACAACTACATCGGCGGCTACTACTGCTCCTGCCGCTTCGGCTACATCCTGCACACGGACAACAGGACCTGCCGAGGTAGGTCGCAGGCTGGCCCCTGCCCGGGCTCCAGGGAGACTGGTGGGGGAAGGACAGACACAGGACAGCAGGAACAATGAGGCACGAGGCCAGACCCCACGTGGGGAAAAACTCTGAAATGCCTGGCCGTTTTGGAAGCCACGTGACAGCCACTCGAGGCTCCCGGGCCTTCACTCCTGGGCGGCCTGTCGGCTCCCTAAGTCCCGTCTCCTTCCCTACTGCGGGAACTAGGCGGAAACCTGGGTTCGGAGTCCTTCCTCTCTGGTCCATGAGCAATAGCTGCCCCAGCTGTTCCTTTTTCTTTTCTTCCCTTCCACGACTCCCAAGTGGCTCCATGTGGAGAGGCCTCAGCCCCAAGGAAAGAAAAGGCGGCGAGAGGAAAAGGCCGTTGCACAGGGGAGCTTCCCGTTCCTTCTGTCTCCGTCAGCCTAAATGGAGGCTTCAGTCTCCGACTGGGGGAGGGATGAGGCGTGAGGGGCCAACCCACTTTTCAGGAGCGGCACAGCCACCCGAGCACGTGCTGGAGCGTAATAGATGCAGCCTGGCCTGCAGTCACGCCAGGGAAGCAGGGACATGGCCCGGAGAGCTGGGCACACGCTTCTGAGTGAAACCCAGCATAACCCATCAGTATAAAGCAACAAAAAAGCAAAGATCGGGCACATCCGGAAGTTTTCTTGAAGAGGAATGTGCTTTCTGTTGTTTTTATTCAGTTCAGTTTTCCTTTAATATTTACTATGAGCTGAGCACAGTGGGGGCTAAAGAACGCACAGAGTAGAAGCGCAAGGTTTCTCGATCATTCTTTTCATTTTCACCCTATCCCAGAAGCCTTTTCAAACATTATTATTATTTATTTATTTATTTAATAGAGACGGAGTCTCACTTTGTCACCCTCAGTAGAGTACCGTGGTGTCACACAGCTCACAGCAACCTCCAACTCCTGGGCTTAGGCGATTCTCCTGCCTCAGTCTCCCGAGTAGCTGGGACTACAGGTGCCTGCCACAACACCCGGCAATTTTTTTTTTTTTTTTGGTGTTGTTGTTGTTGCAGTTTGACGGAGCCGGGGTTGAACCCGCCACCCTCGGTACATGGGGCTGGCACCCTACCCACTGAGCCACAGGCACCACCCCAAACATTATTTTTATAATAACTCTCTTCCCCCATAACACACAATACCATGGCTATATTGTACATTTGTTTATGTACTCTCTGTGTATTATGCATAGAAAAGTAAGACCTCCCCCACCAAGAACCAAGTTTAGCCCTCTTCAGGGACACTCAGGGTAGAAAACAAAAACAGATGATGACTTGGGGAATGTCAATTTAACCTCATTCTGCAGTTCGTATCTGTGAAACTCTGTTAGCCCAGCCTCCTGTTCGGAGCCACAGTTTTCTCATTTGCAAATGAGTGGGATGAACAGGGGCTTAAAAAAATTGATATCTCAGACCCTGGGAACTAGAGTCATGCCCAGGATCTCAAGACACTGGAATTGTGGTTGCAGTAACACAGCAGGAGCAAAGCAGAATCCTCATGGAACCCACAGTCCGAGAGGTCAAGAAAATCAACAAATGAATATATGCTGTAATGTCAGGGCATTGTTAGAAGAAAAGCTTCAGCCAAATTGAATTTGACAGTTTAATTGAGCAAAGAACAATTTGCAAATTGGGCAGCCCCCCAAACCAAAATAGGTTCAGAGTGACTCCTGGGGCTGCCACATAGCCAGATAATATTTATGGACAGAAAAAAGGAAAGTGGCCTACAAGAACCAAAAAGTGAGGAACAGAAACAGCCGCAGCCACATTGGTTATAGCTGGTGTTTGCCTTATTTAGTTCAGGTTCAACAGTTGGCCACCTGGGATTTGCTGAAATTTGGTGACTGCTTGTGTATCCATTTAGGTTACAGTTCACTATGGACAAAGAAAGCTTTAGCCTGAACTTAAAATATGCAAGGAGCAGCTTTAGGCTAAATGTAAATGGAGTGAATAGCACCATGAAGGAAAGCAAAGCAAGGAAGGGGCTAGGAAGGGAGGGTGTGTGAGGGGCCTGGAGGAGATGAGGGGTGGAGGTGGCTGTGTGCAGACAGCTGGGCGAGGTTCTGGGAGGAGGGGAGAGCAAGACCGAACAAGTCCAGACATTATTCTGACCCTCCCATCTCAGACCCTCTGCCCCAGCCAGCCCCAGCAAATGTGACGAGAAGGGCTGTCACACAGGGTAAACAGAGAATTGGGTCTGGACTCTGCAGATTACTAGGCTTGTGTCCTTGGATAAGTGACTTCTCTTGAGCATCTGTTTCCCTGTCCATAAAATGGGGATGATGATTCTTTCCCTGCCTGCCACGTGGGATTACTGGGGAAATTATACAGTAACAAATGAGCGAGGGGTTGCGGTGACCATGGGTGCAGTGTACCATTTCTCTGCTATGTTTCCAACAGTGGAGTGCAGTGACAACCTCTTTACCCAGAGGACTGGGGTGATCACCAGCCCCGACTTCCCAAACCCTTACCCCAAGAGCTCTGAATGCTTCTACAGCATCGAGCTGGAGGAGGGTTTCATGGTCAGCCTGCAGTTTGAGGACATTTTCGACATTGAGGACCATCCTGAGGTGCCCTGCCCTTATGACTACATCAAGGTAAGTCTGAAGTGGGCACTTGTCTTGGGGATGCTGGAAAATCTAAACTGAGTGGAGAAAATTAACATTCTGGGTTCTTCATCTTATCCCAGGATAGGGGGCCAAGCAGCTAACTTCCCCAAAAGTCATTATTTAAAATAACATTTACCATCTTAATCAGATCCACTCTAAGAATCTTCGCTGACCCTAAACTAGCTCCCTCACCGCCAGCGTGATTTGAGGAAGAGAGTCCCATTTGGGGAAGGTCCCTCAGGGCAGGCCCAGCTTCATGAGTGCAAATCCTACTGTAGTCCCACAGAGATCTGGGCTCTGAGGGTCCCCACCCTTGGTTCAATCAATGTTCTGAAGTCACCATCTTGAAATTCCTAATACATTTTAAACTAGAGGCCCCTACTATTGTTTTGCACTAGACCTCACAAAGCACGCTGCTGCTCCTGCTTGGGGGAAGAGCTATGCGAAAGGCAAAAAAAAGAGTGTGGAGAATGCCATTGGTCAATAACTACTCCACGTGGGGTCATTTCACTAGGACACGTGAGAGGCAAAGGCAACTTGAAGTTGAGCCATGGCTGAGATACTAAGGCATGTCCTTTTAAGATATGCAGGAAGTGAAATCAGCCAAAACATCAAAGTGGAGCTGAATGTTAGGGTCTGACCTCAGGACACATACTGAGCTTGGAATAAAGAGGGGGCCTCGAGTGTATAAACCATGCACCTATTTATATACTGGATGGCACCCACCCAAAAGCTGCACACAGCCCCCTCCCTGATGCCTCCTCCCAACAGAACTGAGATGGTCCCTTGCATCAAATTCCTGTCACCCTGCAAATCACCCTGATGTCCTCTGCTGTTACTGCTGCCAGCAGGGGAAACCTCTGCTTTAAAGGGCCCATGTGAGGAGTTAAGCCCACCCAGATGAGTTCCCCGTCTCTAGGTCAGCCAATGAATAATTTTTTGCCATAGAATGCAACATAATCATGAAGTCACACCAGGGGAGGGTGGGGACTGTGTTAGAATTCTGCCTGCACCACATAGTGTCCCAGGGACTACATGTGCGAACTTCACTAAAGCATATAACCTCTTGGAGCTGTGTTATTTCCCCTTTTCCACAAAAAGGGTAACCATATGAAGATGTCATTCAGGATCACAAAAGTCACCAAATGATGGTTAAGGAGTTCTGGTACCCAGAGATGGAAGGAAAAGTGGTTAAGGCATAGAAGGGACTAAGGACTTGGGGGAGAGCAGAACATGGATCAGCTTATAGCACTGAGGACTTGGGGGAGAGCGGAACATGGATCAGCTAACAGCACTGAGGAGTTGGGGGAGAGTGGAACAGGGATCAGCTAACAGCACTGAGGACTTGGGGGAGAGTAGAACATGGATCAGCTAACAGCACTGAGGATTTGGGGGAGAGTAGAACATGGATCAGCTAACAGCACTGAAGACTTGGGGGAGAGTGGAACATGGATCAGCTAACAGCACTGAGGACTTGGGGGAGAGAGAACATGGATCAGCTGTAACAGTGCTGAGGACTTGGGGGAGAGAGAACATGGATCAGCTTTAACAGTGCTGAGGACTTGAGGGAGAGAGAACATGGATCAGCTTTAACAGTGCTGAGGACTTGGGGGAGAGCAGAACATGGATCAGCTTTAACAGTGCTGAGGACTTGGGGGAGAGCGGAACAGGGATCAGCTTTAACAGTGCTGAGGACTTGGGGGAGAGCAGAACATGGATCGGCTAACAGCACTGAGGACTTAGGGGAGAGAGAACATGGATCAGCTTTAACAGCACTGAGGACTTGGGGGAGAGCAGAACATGGATCAGCTTTAACAGTGCTGAGGACTTGGGGGAGAGTGGAACAGGGATCAGCTTTAACAGCACTAAGGACTTGGGGGAGAGCAGAACATGGATCAGCTTTAACAGTGCTGAGGACTTGGGGGAGAGCGGAACATGGATCGGCTAACAGCACTGAGGACTTAGGGAAGAGAGAACATGGATCAGCTAACAGCACTGGAGACTTGGGGGAGAGTGGAACATGGATCAGCTAACAGAGCTGAGGACTTGGGGGAGAGTGGAACATGGATCAGCTTTAACAGCACTGAGACTTGGGGGAGAGTGGAACATGGATCAGCTAACATCACTGAGGACTTGGGGGAGAGCAGAACATGGATCAGCTAACATCACTGAGGACTTGGGGGAGAGCGGAACATGGATCAGCTAACAGCACTGAGGACTTGGGGAACAGAGAACATGGATCAGCTAACAGCACTGAGGACTTGGGGAACAGAGAACATGGATCAGCTAACAGCACTGAGGACTTGGGGGAGAGTGGAACATGGATCAGCTAACAGCACTGAGGACTTAGGGGAAAGAGAGCATGGATCAGGTAACAGCACTGAAGACTTGGGGGAGAGTGGAACATGGATCGGCTAACAGCACTGAAGACTTAAGGGAGAGAGAATGTGGATCAGCTTTAACAGCACTGAGGACTTGGGGGAGAGTGGAACAGGGATCAGTAACAGTGCTGAGGACTTGGGGGAGAGTGGAATATGGATCAGCTAACAAACAGCACCTATTGTCATGTCTGCTTTCCCACACTTCCGTCCCATTGGAAACCTCCTTGCCTCTCTCTTGCTCAGCTACAAAGCTTCCCAACTAGTTTTCTTCCCAACTAGTTTCCACCTTTGTCCTACACAGTTTATCCTCCTATAACATCAAGGGTATCTTTACAAAATCTAGATTAGAGCGAGATTGCACTGGGTTTAAACCTAAATTCCTCTATACAATGCGGCCGTTACCTATCTTCTGGCCTCCTGCCACGGCTCTCCTGCTTCCTGGCCACCCTGGCCTCGTGCCTGCTTTTAACATTCGCCGTTGGCCTTGGCCTTTACATACACTTTTTCTCTACCTGGAGAGGGTTCTTCTCTCCTCCTCTTCAAACTGGCTCCTCTTCATCCTACAAGTCTGAGATCCAATATCACTTCCTCAGAGAAGCCTTCCATGGTCACCAGTTTGAAGTTACTATCTGTTATATTATTGTTTATCATATAAATGATAGGTTCTATAGATTATATCGATTTTACTAGATAAGTCATAACATATAGCATATATTTCTATTAAATGTTTAAATCAGCCTGATTAATTTTTATTGCCCCTATGACAACCAATAATCCTTTTATTTATTATTTACTGTTAGTCTTCCCCAACCGGACTGAAGGCTCTTCAAGAGCAGAGACCTTGTCTATTTTGTGTGCTGGACTGGGCTCTACCTTTCCCCGAACCACAGTGTGTTCAGGCAAGACTAACCTGATGGCTACTTAGGAGACCACTGAAAAGTATAAACAAGAGAATGGAATGGTTTGGTGAAATCATTTTTTTTCTTTACTAAATCATAACTGCGTACGTTAATGCACTTATGGGCACAGTAAGTAAAGCAAACAGACACCCTTCAGAATGGGAGAAGATCTTTGCAGGTTTCTGACAAAGGTCTGATAACTAGAATCCCCAGGGAACGCAAACTAATCAATAAGAAAAGAACAAACAACCCCATTTCTTTGTAGGCAAGAGACTTGAACAGAAATCATTTTTTTCCTCATTCCTCTGTTACTTAAATACTATCCTATATGATTTTGTCTATTCTACGTTCCCTGTAAAGAAACTAGAGATCATTAGGTCTGGTGAAAGGGCAGGGCACTAAAAACATGCAGGGAAACCATGGTTCACACAGACACTTCCAGAAAACCCCAGAATGTGGAGTAGAGGTAGGTGGTGCTGCTTGTAGCAGCCACCTCAGCTGCTCAGATCTGACCTTATCTATTTCTATCTTGCCTCTCACAGATTAAAGCAGGTCCAAAAGTTTTGGGGCCCTTCTGTGGAGAGAAAGCCCCAGAACCCATCAATACACAGAGCCACAGTGTTCAGATCCTGTTCCGCAGCGACAGCTCGGGCGAGAATCGGGGCTGGCAGCTCTCGTACAGGGCTGCAGGTAAGCGCTCTCTCCACGATCACACTGAGCCACCGTGCTTGGCCTGCCCAGAGGTAGAGGCTGAAAAAGGAGGGGCGCAGGCTTGGAACTCCTCTGGGGGCCCAGTGGGACTACCAGCTGAGTACCTTGGGACCAAGGCTCTTTTCTGCCTCAGTTTTCCATCTATAAAATGGGGGCAAGGACAACATAATGTTGAGTGAACGAGACTAGCTTCTCTAAGTCTATGGCTGGAATGTGGATATGGACTACAGCTCAGAATATTTCATTATGGTGCTTTGCCTTCTTGTGGGTCTCATTCCCCAGTTCCCGGAGGCAGCCAGTCCTGTTCCAAACCCTCATAGAGCCAAATGACCCATAATAACCAATCTGAAATAACTCAAGGAAGATGACAATGAACCTCAGAGACAAGAGACCGCAGCTGGGCATGATTAATCCAGTTCACAGAGGGAGGACATGGCCCAGCCTGCAAGGTCACCTATAGTGCCCAGCAGGGGAAGAGTGGGGAGAATATTAACAAAAGAGACTCTGTCCACGAAACTGTCAGGGATAGGCCCAGACCTTAGGATCCTCTCGGATACAGCCTTTTGAAGAGAGAACATGGAGGCATGTGATCACAGCCTGTCTAACACTTTCACAAAGGGTCTTGGGAAGAAACAGCGACTACGGTCATCCTGGGTGGCCCAAGAGGGCAAATTACATGAAGTAAAAGTCACCAGGGCACGCATTTCACCTGAAAAAGAAAGTATTGTCCAGTTAATTAGCAGAGTCTGTGTGTGGAAGGTATAGCTAAGGGCTGTACTGAGCTCGCCATCACTGGGGGGATGCAAATGTATGTTTGGTGTCTATGATGGGACGAAGCTGGAAAGAAGCATCAGTGCATAATAGTTGGATTCAGTGACATTAATGTTCCTTTCAACCCTGAGTTTTAATGCAATCACCTGGCAAAGCACTGATGGGATCTGGTGTACCTGACCAAATAAACTTGCCCCACTCAGGTAGGGTCAGGTTCATGGCACACCCAGGAATGGTCAGACTCATGTCCCTCCCAGGAAATAGGAATGACACCAATACTGGCTGCTCTAACCCTTCAAGTCCCTGTCCGCCATAGCCCACGTGTGGATTTCTCCCTAGTCAGGAATCTCACCCCTCACCTGCACTCCAGGTTGAATAAAAGCCACTTTAATTGCATGAATTAGATCTCCATTTTCCTTTCATTTCATGTCTTGGCATAATTTCATCCTTGAGTCCAGAACCTTTCAAGCACCAAGTCAGACAGTGACTTGCTCAGGGTCCCAGAGTAAGTCTCTTGCAAGACCTAGAAGATTCAGGTCTCCAGTACCCAGTCCTGTGCTTTGTCCACTGCCATCAGGCTTTGCTTTCTAGGTGCTGGGCCTTTCCCGCCCGACTCTTGTTTTCTCACCGCCGTTCTTTCATTCGCTCCACCAGGAAACGAGTGTCCAGAGCTACAGCCTCCTATCCATGGGAAAATCGAGCCGGTGCAAGCCAAGTATTCCTTCAAAGACCAAGTGCTCGTCAGCTGTGACACAGGCTACAAAGTGCTGAAGGTGCAGGACCCTGCCTGGGGAGGGGCGGTGACCAGGCCAGAGAAACCCTCCAAGTCCCCAGGGGGACACATGTGCAGCCAGAGCTTGTCACAGTCCCAGCACAGTGTTTCCTAACTGCCCCATAAGCCTCCTAAGTGCCCCAGACGTCCCATAGCACGTGTCCCAGACTGTTTCTCACACTTCTGAAGTGGCACAAAAGTTATTTATTTATTTATTTTAATCAGAGCAGGGACTGGTTTAATTTTTTTTTAAAAATTGCAGATCCATTCAGCTGTCTAATCAAGGCTGACAGTGATAACAAAGTCTGTCAGGCTTACAGGGGGGGCCAGGAGGCAGGAAGTTGAGGTTTTGGTAGTGGCAGACAGGCCCCCCTCACTGCCCCACCCTCCGAAATGAAATCACTTGGCTGGCATTAAAACAAAAATCACTTCCCACGTCTTCCTTGAGATCCATTAAAGCAGAGTTCTTGGGGCTGAGACTGCTGTGTGGGTTTCTTGTGTTCCCAAGGCATCTGATGTGCAGCCAGGCTGGAGGACCACTGCTCTCAAGGAATGGTCCTCAAAGGGGTCTGTGGAATAGTGTCAGTATCACCTGGGAACTGTTAGAAATGCAAACTTGCCAGGCGGGTAGCCCTCGGGGAGGCCGAGGCCATTGGATTGCTTGAGCTCAGGAGTTCAAGATCAACTTGAGCAAGAGCAAGACCCTGTCTCTACTGCAAATAGAAAAAACTAGACCAGCACTGTGGCAGATGCCTATAGAGTTCCAGCTACTCGGGAGGCCCAGCCAGGAGAATCCCTTGAAGCCTGGAGGTTGCAATGAACTGGGCTAACGCCATGGCACTCTGCCCAGGGTGACAGAGTGATGCTCTGTCTCAAAAAAAAAAGAAACAAAGAAAGAAAGAGAGAAAGAGAGAGAGAGAGAGAGAGAGAGAGAGAGAGAGAGAGAGAGAGAGAGAGAAAGAGAGAAAGAAAGAAAGAAAGAAAGAAAGAAAGAAAGAAAGAAAGAAAGAAAGAAAGAAAGAAAGAAAGAAAGAAAGAAAAGAAAAGAAAGAAAAG